>JAOUQZ010000044.1:1519354-1532038 GCA_028564935.1 Neosilurus hyrtlii | reverse complement strand
TCCCACTCACTCACACACACACACACACACACACACACACACACACACACACACACACACACACACACACACACACTTCTACAAATGTCCTTCTTGTTACATTTCTCCAGCATGCCTCTCAAAGTCTTACAGTCTGTCTCTGCATGTCTTTTTCTAACACACACGCACACACACACACACACACACACACACACACACACACACACACACACACACACACATACTTGTACACACTGCGGCAGGCTTTCCAGCCACACCTGCAGCCCACCTCATGCCCCACTCACACTATTATGATAACAGTACTCTAGGCACTAGCCTACAAGCAGTGCAAAACACCACATAACACAAACACACACACACTCACACACACATACACACACACACACACCCCTTTCCTTATCACAGTCCCAGTGCTCACCTGGTTAGATGATCATAATTCTCCACCCTATTCAAAACATAAATCAGTTAGGTAGACTCTCTCTCTCTCTCTCTCTCTCTCTCTCTATGTTGGTGTCTGTGTGTGTGTGTGTGTGTGTGTGTTCAGCGCAAATTGTTCATGTCTTCATCGATTAATGGACATAACATACCATTGCTAATTAATCCTCCTCCCTTACGTGCTTCCTTCCACCCCTCCTCTCCTCCTTCTCCCACTGTCCCTCCATCCGTCTCTTCGTTTCCAGGCTGCAGATTACAGAAAATCCCCTGCCTCTGTAGCTTTCCGTTTCTCTCTCTCTCTCTCTCTCTCTCCCTCTCTTGTTCCCTCACTTGCCCCTTCCTTCCTTCTCTCTCTCGCTCTCTCTCTTTCTCCCTCACTTGCTCACTCATTCACCTTCTCTCTTCCATCTCCATCATTATGGATACCCACCGTCCCTTTCCTCATCTCTCCCTGTTTATTACCTCTTCCCTCTGTCTCTATGTCTCTGTCGTTCTCCACCTTGCCGGCTCTCGCCATGTGATCTCTTCGATCGCCTTATATGGGCGCCAGGTTGCCGTGGAAACGTCCGACTCCACCTGCCTCCAACCCCTCCCCTCCCCCCTTCCCATTTCTGTTGCTAACAGTGGAGTCCAAACAGATAGAGCAAACAGAAAGGAATGGAAGGAAAGAGCACAGGAGTTTAATAAAAAAGGGAAAAGGGTGAGAAAAAGAGAGTGAACATGCTGAGAGAAAGTGACATGGGAAAGAAATAGAAAAGAAAAGAGATAGCAGGGAGAAAGGTCTGTGTGGAAAGAGGCCAAAAAAAATCACCAGAAATCCCAGGACTAAATTGCAGGAATAGAAGTTTTGCATTTTTTGCAAATTCTTTGTGGGCAAAAGTTAAAGGAAGTAAATTTGTTCAGCCGAGTGGAAAAGCCTCAAAATGTTCTGTAGGCATGGGCCAAAACGTAAAGATCTGCACCACTTGTTTGAGAAGAATAAGAAACAGAAGCAGCAGTAAAAGAAGACGGAGAAGAAGGAGGAGGAGGAGGAGGACCAGGAGAAGGAGACAAGGTATATGTAGTAATTGTAGAAGCAGAAGAAAAGAAAAAAGATAAGGAAGAAGAAAAACAAGAAGATGAAAAAGAAGTAGATGAGGAATATGTAAAAGTAAAAGAAGAAAAGGAAGAAACAGAAGAGGCAGTAAAAGAAGAAGAAGTAGATGAAGTATATGTAGTGGAAGACGAAAAAGAAGAACATGAAAAGGAAGAAGAAGGAAGAAAAGGAAGAAAAAGAAAAGGAAGAAGTAGTGGATGAGGTATACTTAGCAGTATAAGAAGAAGAAATAATAAGTAGATGAGGTATATGAAAGTAGTAGAAGAAGAAGAAAAGGAAGAGGTAGATGAGGTGGACCAGGTATATGTAGGAGTAGAAGAAAAAGAAGAAAAAATAAGTAGATGAGGAATATGTAGTGGTAGAGGAAGAAGAAGAAGAAGAAGAAAAAAGGAAGAAGAAGTAGATGATGTATTTGTAGTGGTAGAGGAAGAAGAAGAATAAGAGGAAGAAGAAAAGGAAGAAAGGAAGGAGAAGGAATCGATGAGGTATGTGTAGTAGTAGTCGAAGAAGAAGAAGAAGAAAAAGTAGATGAGGTATATCTGGTAGTAGAGGAAGAGGAAAGAGAAAAGCAGGACAAGAAGAAAAAAATGAAGAAGAAGAGGAAGTAGAAGCGGAGGAAGAAGAGGAAGAAGAAGAAAAAGAGGATGCATTAAATGAGGTATTAGTGGTAGAAGAAGAAGAAGAGGAAGAACAAGAAAAAGAGCAAGAATTAGATGAGGTATTAGTGGTAGAAGAAGAATAAGAGGAAGAACAAGAAAAAGAGCAAGAATTAGATGAGGTATTAGTGGTAGAAGAAGAATAAGTAGATGAGGTACATGTGGGGGTAGAAGAAGAAGAGGAAGAAGAAGTGGAAGAAAAAGAAGAAGTAGAAAAAGAATAAAAAGGGATAAGTGAAAAGAATGATACGGTGCCTACTTATCAACCTGGATATCGCAAGTTGGAATCCAGGGTGATTACGCTTTCCCTCCGACTGCGTTATGCCGCCACCAAACACGTATGCGCAGCAGTTTTTAAAGTGGCGGGTGGCACTAAGGGGTTGCGTCTCCCTGTTTGGTGGTGGTCACATGTGATAAGGAGGCAAAACTTCACAGGTGGGAACTGGATACGACTAAACTTAGCAGAGAAAAAAAACGGGGAGAAGGGAAAGACTGAGAAAAGTGTGAGAGGAAACAGTGAGAAGGGATCTGGATGAAGGGACAGGGAGCAAATGGAAGAGAGAAAGAAGAGACAGAAGAGAAGCAGGGAAGAGAAGGAGAACTTCAGGAAACTACATTAATGGAAGCAAAGGGATGGGAGGTAGAGACCATACTGCCACGTCATGTTTGGCTTAACAGCTAACACACACACACACACTCACACACACAGGTACATACCTGCTGGCGTGAACAGTTGGCACTGACGAGCGTAGCAGCATGCTGAGGTGGGTACTTGCCCCGCTGTCTGTCAGCATCCCCCGCATGAAGCTTGGCCATTGCCTCGACATCTGGGTTGGAGAAGCGGCGGGCAGCGTTGCCCAGTGTGTGGTACTGACGTTGGTATTCACCATGATCCCCTCGCATCATCCTTCTTCCGTTCCTACCTTCCAGTCACCTTGCCAGATCTGTATGACAAAACGTCAACAGGTCAAAGGTCACGCATATAACTGGACATATCAGAGTTGTATTGCTATACCATATCAATCAAATCGAATTAGAGGAATAAAACTCTCCGGAACGAGCGATTACTGGAGAATAATCATCTTCAGCATATTAACAGTAACTCAGCTTTGCACCACGCTTCATCGCATCATCCCGTCATGTTTTATTCCTTACTTCTACATGATATCTTTCTGCTCTGGAGGTTTGGTCTTGAAGATGCATCTAGCATCATCGTTGCACACATACACATACAAGTCAGTTAATACAGCTTTAGGCTACTGAGCTGTTGAGATATAGAGATTTGTATAAAAAATGGCAGCAGGATTGGAGTTGGAGGGGGGGCACAAATAAGAAGAGGATGCCGTGCAGGAAATTGTCTGATGATGAGATTAAATCAGAACGCTGCGTGAGAGAGCCCCGTGAAACCTAGCTGGGATCGAGTATCATAAATCAATAAGTCGCTTAATGCAACACACATGTTGAGTGTGTTATCTGCTGGGTTTGGGGATGTTTTTTTTCCAGTTGTATTTCAGTCTTGCCTTTGCTCATGTCTTTCAATTACACACAAAAGACACCGGTGTAGATTGTTCAAAGTGCAATACTAAATCGATACACAAATGCTAATCCAGAGCAGACAGTGAGCCAGGGGTTAGCCAAGAAACACTAAAAATATCATAGAGAGAAAATAGAGCTCAGAAACAGACATAAAGAATAGCAAGTCTTCGCTACCAGGACATCTGTTTTAGAGTTTCAGTAGACGTATCTCGTTTGGCTCATTTTTCTCAGTCTCTTAGTGTTTTCAGTGGATGTATCTTATTTGTCTGGGGTTGTTTTTTTATATACATAGAACAATTTATTAAGCGCAATGTGCAAATCGGTCTTCATACCACCACCTTCCTCATCTTTAGTCCTGTTTTACCCTGATCAAGGTCATGGTGCTTCTGGAACCTATGCTAGCAAAACATCAACCTACCTCCAGACCACCAGAGGGCACCCTCACCTCATCCTATTTCAACCTAGTTCCTATGTTACATTGTTCTTCCTCTTGAATCACTATATAAATAACTGTCTGTGTGTGGGTGGGTGAGTATGTATGTATGTATGTATGTATGTATGTATCAGGGAGGGGGGGTATCATGTTGGTGTAGTGGTTAGCACATCTGCCTCACATCAGGAAGGTCCTGGGTTTGAGTCCTTGGGTTCGAGTCCTGGGTTTAGTGTGGAGTTTGCATGCTCTCCCCATGCTTTCCTCAGGGTACTTCAGTTTCCTCCAACAATCCAAATACATGCATATAAGACTAACTGGCTGTTCCAGGTTGACCCTAGGTGTAAATGTGATTGTGAAAGTTTGTGTGTGTTGGCTCTGTGATGGTCTGGCAAGATGTTCAGGGTGTACCCCCCTTCACCCAGTGTCGGCTGAGATAGGCACCAGCCTCCTGTACCCTTGTAGGATTATGTGATGAGTGTGTCTGTGGAGGCGTTTCCTGCCCTGTTTTGCCGTGTGTCTCTATTGTGATGTTATTCTGGATCTCTAGCATTTTTACCTTGTCCTTGTCCTGCCTTGAATTGTTGCCTTTCACCTTTCTCAGTGATGATTTTGCCTCCATTTTGTCTCCGTTAACCTCGTAAACATGACACCATATCATGTGACTCTAATCCATCCAGTACACTTGTGAATACTGGATCGGTCCCAGATTCCAGAGACTTCTGTTCTGGAATTGTTCTGGAGTGTATCCCGGGAATACTGGTTGGGAGACGGGGATACAACCGGGATAAAGAATCTACATATCTGTTGGGAAGAAAGGATGAGGAAGGGACAGGAAAGTGAAGGAAAGCACAAGAAGAGAGGGAAGGGAACTATAGATGATGGGATCGGAGGGGAGGTTAAAGATAGTGAAGGAAATTAACGCTAGGAAAGGGAAGCACTGGAAACAGTGTGAAAGAGAAGAAGGGGTATGTAGAGTACATGTAGAGTAAACACATGGAGAGATGAGAAATGTGATGGAAAGAACAAAAGAAGGATTTGGAAAGGATGAAGGTAAAGAGCTGGGAATGGATAAATAGATGGGGAAAGCGAAGGGACGGGTATGTGGGCAGAAGGAAATGGATAAGGTGCAAGGGGAAGGGAAGGACAGGGATGTGATGTCAGGAAGAGAAAAGACAAGGAAAACCTCGCGCAGCAATGTTCAAGCGAGAGGCAAGCAAAGAATGGGGAATGAAAGTAAAGGGACGGGAGGTAATTTGTGAAATGAAGTCTTTGAGAAATGTTGTTCTCGGCACGGTGCCACCGTTCTCCGGAGCAAAACAAATGAATTGATTAAAGTGTGTTTTACAAATATGCTAATAAGAGTAAAAATGGGTGTTAAGGAAGGATATAAACAGCAGGCATTGGCCACATACCAAAGTCATAACATATCAAACCCACACACTTGCTGTGCTGTATCTCTGGAAATAAAAGAAGGAATAAGCATCAAGTAACACGGCACTCCTGGGATTCGGTTGTCTTAGACACACTGCGAAGCCGAATGAATCATGTGAGATCAAGCAGAATAATCCCTACACCAGCCTTAAGTCTTATTCAGGATGGATTACCGTACAGCATTCTAGCAATAAAAGTTAAGAGTTACTACTGTTTACCTTTATTTTACCAGGAAGTCTCACTCAGATCACTGGCAAGAGAGCAGACAACACAAACAACTACACGGACTAAACATTTAACCGTAACATTATTTACTTATCCATGGTCAGCTAACAGAGGCAACAGGTCTAGGAGGGAAACTCAGGCATCCCTCTTCCCAGCGACACTCTCTAGCTCCTCCTGGGGGATCCCAAGGCGTTCCCACACCAGACATTATATATATGATCCTTCCAGTGAGTTCTGTGTCTATCCCATGGCCTCCTCACAGTTGGACGTGCCTGGAACACCTCTAAAGAGAAGCAACCAGCAGGCATCCTAATCAGACACTTGAACCACCTCAACTGACTCCTTTCAATGTGGAGGAGCAGTGGCTCTACCCCGCGTTCCTCGCAGATGTCCGAGCTGCTCACCCTACCTCTAAGGCTGAGCCCAGATACAAAACTCATTTCAGCTGCTTGTATCTGCAATCTTGTTCTTTCGGTCACTAACATTCAGATGTTATTTTTTGGGGGAAAAAAACATTCTTACAATCAAATCCTTATCACATATACAATAAATACAATCAAATCCAAGTTTTGTTGCGTTTTCGTTGAATAAGTCCAGAATAAACGGAAAAGCTGGCTGGTGACTGTTAGCGATTAGCACACTAATCGCGCTTCTGGTTGCAGCACACTGGTTATGATAGCTTCTCCCTTGGTCACCAGCATTAAGCAGCGCCAAAGACTGGAGGCCTGTTTCTCCGCAGCAGACCCATAAAGTAACGTTTGGTAGGGAAAAAAAATCTATTTATTGAAAATAAAAAAATAATGTATGTTCTTACCATATAATACTTTTATTCCAAATTTTGTAATGTGCTTGTTTTTAGACTGTGGGAAGAAATCGAAGTACACGGAGGAAACCACACAAGCACGGGAAGACGATGCAAGAAACACACACAGAAACAGCTTTTCCAAACCCAGGACTCGAACCCAAGACCTTCTTTCCTTCTTCCTAACCACTATACCAATAAACCAATAAACAAACTAAGACTTCAGACTCAAACACACAAACAATGAAGTGACTTGGCTGCCATCTTGGAAATGCATCAAGTTTACAAGAGCTACGTATTGCAAGCTATTATTTTTTTCTATCAATCTCCATTGGTTTAGTTGCTTTATTTACAGGTTACTGAGCTGTATGATTTATTGCTGCTGAAAATAGTTATGAGTTATTATAGTTATTTTATAACTTCATTTCAAAGCAGTGAAACCAGAACCTTCTTCAGAAAATGCTCGGTAAACATCTTCCTGCTGAAAACGTCACTATCAATGAAGTGTTGCTATAGAAACAGTAACGTATTACAGCCGACATAAACCTGTGATTTGCTTCTCAGTTGGAACGTAAGACCTTCGGACCAATCAGAACTGAAAATTAAGCCACGCTCATAAAAGCACCATGAGCACAAGAAAGCCCCATTATTATAAATTACGTTTATTGCAACTGTCAGGTTGCCTTTTTCTTTTTCGCGCATCATTCCGACATGCTTCAAAAGTGGAGTATGCTGATGATCTATAACCTGTAATCTGTATCCCATATGGCATCGCTACTTCAGCATACGCACTTCACCGTATAGGGGTCAATCTCTATTGCTCAGTCTGGTATTACTTGCAGCACACTGTGTGTGTGTGTGTGTGTGTGTGTGTGTGTGTGTGTGTGTTTGTGTGTGTTAACACATTTTTCCTGCTGTGTCAGACATCCTGGCACCAGAAGGGCGAACAAGAGAGCAGCTTTCAAGCATGAGCCAAGCTTACATACAAATTAGATATGGGCGGGCGGCCACATCATTTCAGACAACAACAATAACAACAACAACAAATGATCAGAAACTCTTATGTACGATAAGAAGCTAAGCGCTAATAAGAGCTGTACATCAAGGATGAGGTAGGGGCTGCCCGATTCTAATTAAAAGGTGTTAACATTTTTTATTTGTAATATAAATTTCATGATTTGGAACCCATGACATCACTCTAGATGCACAGAATCGAACACTACCCGTTTGTTGATTTGATGACAGGACAATTTGTACCATACGTTTATGATGGCCATTGATACACTGGTACATCTCAGGTTTAACAAGATGTGCAAGTACAGTTCATACACCCTCAATGCCCTGCAAGAACTTATTATCTGACCTTCCCAAAAAGACGTATACCAGGTTCCAATTCAGCACATTATTGCCAAATTACTTCCATGGGTAGGAAATATCTGTTAAGTAAGGATGCTACTCAACAAGCTGACTCTTTCCTGAAAAGCTTCAAGTAATTATTTAGACTTGGGGGAAATTATTGACTTTAGAGCAAATGAATTTCGATTGACTTAATAACACATAGAAAAGTTCTAATCAGCTGTAATTTACGTCTTATTTATGGATATGTTGAAAAATACATTCTGGAAAAATGAAACAGAGTGCCACAATAACCTTTATAGGAAATATTAACATTAATATAATCTTTAAAATGACATTTGTTATTAGATTGTATAAGGTTTGACATTTGTATGTAGTGTCATCTATTGAGGAATTGTTGAAAACAACAAATTTTCCAAATTTGTGCCCACTTATCACTGTAACTACATGTTTCATATGTACTTGCACTGGTAATAAGAATGCTATAGCAGACTGGAGAGCCAAAATTTGAAGTTTCTTCCTAAAGTACTTGGGGAGTTATAGCCGTTTGAAAACAAAAATCTTAACAAATGCGGAAAATCTAATTTAATTAACTATAAAATTTTGCAAAAATTGGGGTCATGTCCTTAAACTTCTGTGTTTCTACAGCACTAACCCTAGATAGTAGGCATACCAAAAATCAAGGTCACATCTTGGATGGTTAATATATATATATATATATATATATATAAGATAATATATATAAGATATATTCATTCAGAAAGTGGTTTTTATTCAAATTAAGGGTAAAAATGCCTTTAGTTTAAGCTCTTTAACAATTTTTGTAAGCAAAACTAAAAGGAATATTAAGCTAAAATTTTGCACACCGTTGTTACTCTAAAGTAGGTTTGCCTCAGAATTTTTTCAGGTGGATCTGAGATGATTGTTAAGCTGATGCTGATTGTAATCAAAATAATACAAAAATCAAATATTGTCAAATGTATTATCTGTTTCCCCACCATAACATCACGCTATTTCATTTTGTCATTTAGTATAATTTTCAATAGCTATAAATATCTATAAATATGATTAACTTAGCCGTGGTGGGTTCCCAATATTTCTCAATCTCCCCAGGTTTCCTTCAAATAGTCCTCTCTGTTTCATGATAAATTGTGTTGTTTGTCGGAAACACATCAATAAACAAGTTTGGATTAATCAACAGTTCACATCTCAGGTGACTCATACCTCCATAATCCCCCGCTATTCACAGCCCAGAGTAAACATCATCTCACTGTCGTAATTTATATGATGATGGCGATGATGAGGAGGAGGAGGAGGATGATGGTAATGATGATAACTTGATGTCTGATTTATGTCTCCGAGGGATGATTTTCTAAACGCGGTTAAGCCTCCTGTGGCAAATTAGAAGTCTTGCGGTGACTGATATTATCTCTTGTTCTCGGTCTGTCACTCTATCGCTTTTTCCTTTACCTCCAACTCCTTTCCGTTTCCACCTCCGGAGTATACTGCAAGGCAACGTATCTGAATTCCTGAAGATCACGAGAAGAAGAAGGAGAAAAGTTTTGGGGGAATATCAAAAACATTTATGCGAGCGTTGCAACCTTTGAATGGGGTTTGGAGTAAAAATCTATGAATACTACGTTTCTGACCTTAGTAGAGACAGAGAAAGAGAGAACGGTGGATAGAGTGAGCTGCAATAAGGACTGATTAACCGAGCAGTTCCAGAGGGATGGAGAAATGGATGGATAGAATTTTATGACAATAGGTTTGGGCTGGACGCAAGCGTAATGAGAAATGCCTCGGCGGCCTTCGGAGTCTGTTTAAGGACACTGAAATATGACATAATCCCAAACAAGGTCGTTACTTAGCTGGAGAGTGGTGACAGCTAACGTCTTCGCGCTCATAAATCCACATGGCCGCTGTGTACACAGCCTTGGCCATATAATGACTCAAGAGAAGAAGAAAATGATAGAGAGAACGAGAAGACGAGAGAGTTGCGCGACAGGGTTGAAAGATTATGAGTGCGGCTTTAATTAATAGCTGAATTTAAAACGACAATGAACATTTCATGGTGGACGGCTGATGACTGAGGGACTTGAGACACACGTCACAGACGGTCAAAACATCTACATTTTTATCTTATGAATAAAATTTGCCTGGTGGAAAAGAAAAAATTCATGCTGATGACGGCACAGACAAAGAGCCACTGGAAGGAAGTTAATGGCTAATTTGGTTTTATTTGGCGTCAGAGGCGAGGCAGTACAATGTGCACACGGACACACAGGGATCTGGGCGCTGGCAGCTTCTGATTCTCTTCCAATCTTGTGTTTTCACACCTGCCAGCAGCTCTTTTCTGAGTCGGCAGAGATGTACTCACGAATATATTACAAATAATGTTTTTCATAGACTCACAGCGCTATAACAGATGTTGCACACATTAATGCTGCATGTCGTAGTGTGGGGTTTTTTTTGACGCGAGGTAAAAATGTACTTGAAAAAAATGGAAATGTCTACAAAAAAAATAATTTAACCAGCCTATTTCATAACACATAGTCTTATTGTGTTCAGTACATTAATTTACAGGAGCACTCAAAAAGCACAAACCTCCGCCAAGCCATGATAAAATCAAAGAAAGAGCACAGCACCTCCTGCTGGCCCTGCTGTAATACTACACTTCCAAAAAATCATCCTATCTTACAATGTTAATCTTGGCTGAGTTAATTGACACTAGCTAACCTTATTAGCTTTCATACCAGTGTTAGCTGAGATTAACCTTCAGTTCAACTTAAACCGCAAGTTTTGTGAAGTGTGAGGCAGGATGTCATTGGTAGCATTCGAGGAAGACGACCTTTGACCTGTGGATTTCTAAGCCTCAATCCTGTGAGCCAGCAGAAAACAGAAAGGTGGAATTGTTGTCTCTTTGGTCAGAAAAAAAACTCTGAGTCTGCTGCGTATTATGTATTAAGGAATTAAGTAATGCTACATCGGACCTTAGCAGCATAATGGTTAGTACGTCCACCTCACAGCAAGAAGGTCCTGGGTTTGAGTCCCAGGTTCGGGTGTTTCTGTGTGGGCTTCGCATGGATTTTCTCCTACGCCGGTTTCCTCTCACAGTCCAAAGACATGCACATTAGGCTAACTGGCTGTTACAAATTGCCCCTAATTGTGAGTGGGTGTGTAATGGCTGCCTGTGTTGGCCATGCATTGGTCAGGCAAGCTGTTCAGGGTGCACCCTGCCTTCGCCCAGCGTCGGCTGAGGTAGGATCCATCCTCCACATGACCCTAGTAAGATTATTCAGTTTGGCACATTAGTAAATGAGTACATCAGGCCTTGTCTTGAGTTTTGCAGTAAAAAAATTATGCTTGTTTTTTTTTCCCCTGAGTCTGGAATTTCTGATTAGCCATGTTGGTGCCTTTGTCCTCGTCTCTAAGGGGTGCCAATATTAAAAAACAAAAAACAGTGCTTTACAAGGGGGGTACTACTTAAAAAAACGTTTGGGATGTAAAAATAAAGCTAGACTCAAATGATTTCACATCCCTTTATGCTTAAGATCAAATATTTGAAATGTTCGCGTGTTTCAGTTGAACTTGATGAAGGGTGCCGATAATTCTGGAGCGAGCTTAGAAATTAGAGGCAAACTTCTTCGGTCCGGCTTTTAAGATCCCTATTTTGAACATCAGCATTGGGATCAAAGTGAGCATGTCCCCTCGTTCACTGTTATCATCAGACTGGGGGCGTGGCCAAGATGGCCGACAAGTGGACACATCTTTCTTAGACCGAAATTGATGGACATTTAGATTACTTCAGTCACACACAAATTGATCTCTCTCTCTTTCTCTCTCTCTTTCTCTCTCTCTTTCTCTCTGGAAAATAAAATCTGTCTTTAACCTTTGACCTTGATGACAGGCTGCCTGCTGGGAGGGCTGATCAGAGGGAGAGTACTGCTAATGCAAAATAAATTAATAAAAAAGGCATACATTCATAAAAACGAGCAGGCTAATAACCCGGACCATGATTACTTAAGATGCATCCAACATCTCCACTCCACACCATGATCGCATTTCAGTTACGCTTCCCTGCCCATTCCTCACCCCCTACACGTGTCTCCAACCCTATTAGACGTTACCAGAGAAGACTCAGAGGGGCCAACGTTTACAGGTTAGCTGTAGTGTAAATGATTTTTCCCCTCCCTTTGATACACTTTACTCCAAACAAATGCAATCAAATCTTCCTGACAGAAGACATCATTCATGTCTAAGGCACAGATTGACTTCTCATAGCACACTTGTAAGCCAATAGAAAACAAGTGGGCGGGAGAACAGTGCTATCTCATACAACAGCCTGCACTTGAGGGGATACACCTTCTCGCTGGTCTTTTGGGGTGCCAATATTTTTGTAAAAACACATTGCTCCGCAGAGATAATGGACTTTGCTCTAGTGTGAAAAATGAGACCTTTATATGTGGAAGTCAAATATTTCATGACGGTGGTGCCAATAATTGTAGCATTACTGTACATCAATGATGACTGACTTCCTTTTGGTCCTTATATGGACATCAAAGATTTAGAATATTCCTGTGGGTGTAATTTGGGTTGCTATCATTGTGAAGACATTTTGCACACACATACACACACACACACACACGCGCACACACGCGCACACACACACACACACACACACACACACACACACACACACACACACACACACACA
>JAOUQZ010000044.1:1493433-1509223 GCA_028564935.1 Neosilurus hyrtlii | reverse complement strand
ACACACATACACACACATACACACACATACACACACATACACACACATACACACACATACACACACATACACACACATACACACACAACTCACGGGAATGAGTAGATAGTGTTTGATCTTCCTCTGGTGGCACAGTGACAAGACAAAACACTGAGCATGCAGTTGACTGTCCCGAATCAAAAACAGCCTAGACAGAGAGTCAGGCAGATGGTGAGTCAGCCAGACAGTGTGTCAGACAGACAGTTAAATTCCTGAGACATGCATCATTCTCATGGATATTATAATACACGTAATGCACAGCATTAGTATTGTGCGTCATATTATCACATTCATTTGAAAATTAGCAGGTGTACTGAAGAGGTCAAAGGCCTTACCCATCCGCCTGACCCTGCTCCTCCAGGAGTTGTTGAGCTTCGGAACGGGAAACTCCGCCATGGAACCAGGACTGAGTCTGGTGCACGGCTACAGGGGTAAATAAATAAATAAATTCAATAAAGTCAGGGTCCAATCAACGAGAAGAAAATACGGTCCTCAATGTGAAGTGATGGAGTCAAAAGGAAATGTAACAACAATATATACGCCAGCCAATCATGACAATCTATGAGCTTGTCTATGCAGAAGATGGCGGATAGCTCTTTCTTCAGAGTGTGCGTTTTAGTGTTGAATACTGTTCAACATTTCAATTATTGACTTTACCCTTTTGGCAGAATTCTTTTCAGGGCCAAATTCAGGCAATGAATCACTAATGAATGGTTTAAAATGACCTCTATTAGGTCATTACCCCATAGACGGTCACACAGTTTTCCGAGTTGAGCCAGTTACTCACCTGGAGCTCGTGACCCGTGGCTAGTGTTTGGTAGGCTGTAGCGCAGCGCCTCTCTCTTCTGAAAAACAAACATTTTAAAGCGTGTTTACATATGGTATGCTAGGAGTGTGAGAGTATAGGATGATGCGGAGGTGGATAAGAGCTAGAATATAAAAAATAGACTGTAAATGACGACATGATGGAAATGTCTCAAGTCATGAACACAACCCTGAGAAAAATAAGACTTTGGATAACAACTGTGTATTGGCTGATTGACTAGCATAGTAGGAAACTGAAACCTAGAGTACAGTGCATATACTTGCGGGGTCGGGTGGGTAAATCAAATTCACAGACATTAGGTGAAAATATAAATATGAACGTATTTAGTTAAACTGTATCTCACTGAATAAATAAAGGAACACACCCTCCAGTTATATCCCTCCTCCTGCTCGGCGCTCTCAGCCTCTCGTGGGTTGAGGATCACTCTCCCGCCGCTCTTCCCTGAAAAATCCATGGCTACCATCGACTCCTCACCATCCGCTCGCTGAGAACGACAGATAAAAATCAGATGAGTGGAAGAGATCCATGACACATGATCCGTGAAATGTGGGGGAATAAAAAGCAGAACTGGAGCAATGGAGGACATTAAAATGGTGTGTGTGTGTGTGTGTGTGTGTGTGTGTGTGTGTGTGTGTGTTGATAAGTACCTTGGTGTTATTTCGTGGGGGGATCTGTAAGTTAGGGTTCGCCTGCGCCAGCAGGTAATTACACTGGAGATGCTTCCCATACTGTAACACACACACATGTTCATAACTACAGTATATATTGCACTCTGATACTACACAATGCTCCTTTTTCCTTCTAGAATGTTCCAGAATGTTGGGGTGGGAGGTGGAAGCGAATAATGAGTCCCGTTCACTATATATTTGTAGAAACGCATAATTTCACTGAACTCTCTTCATGACGTAGAGACCACTGTTTGGTACTTCTCTCCAGCAGGTGATGTTCTGATTCATTTACACCCATAAAAATTGATATAATTGCATCAAAGGTAGTCATTTTATTAATACTGTGTGTGCGTGTGCACCTTAAACAGTCTGAAGGCCGTAACCCAGCAGGTTTTACTCTGTTCACTGTCCGAACACAACAGTTTCAGCTCCTGCGAGTGAAATCTGCCTCGGTTAGTCTGAAACAAACAATAACAACACACTTTAATTCGAATAGATAGTTCACACACACACACACACTCACACACACACACACACACACACACACACACACACACACACACACACACACACACACACAGAGTATTACAACAAGTGTGTTACTATAATGTGCAATCAGATCAAAATCAAGAGCTTCTGACCAATCAGAATCGAGAATTTCGATCAGGTGTTGCTGTTGTTACCTTCATGCAGAAAGTATGTCCTTTGGGTGAGCTGTAGAGTTTCCGACTGTTACTGACTGTATATACGGTGACGTCCTCGAGATCGGCTACACATTGAAGGTGTCGGGGTTCCTACACACACACACCCCAATATTACTCACTTTCTTGACACACTATTTGTTTACGAGTGACATGAACATATATGGTGATATTTATATACCTTAGACGAGCCCTTGGTGGAGCAGTAAAGTCCGGAGCGTCGCAAAACAAAGTACAGTTTCTTCCACGACTTCTTCCCTGCTTCACGTACGTTCAGGTAGCCCTGGATCTCTGGACATGAGCCACACTTCAGCATGCTCTACGAATAAACAAACGGGTGGGGAGAGTAAGAGGACGTACGAGCGTGCTCCTGTATATAAATAATGGAACAGCATTGCACTTTTTTGCTTTATTTTATTGAAATACCTGGACAAGTTGTGATGGTGTCATTCCGGACTTGACATCGGTGCAGTTAGAAATCATGTTCTCTGGGAAATATTGCTAAAAATAATATGAAATACGTTAGTTTAGTTGAATCATTTTTTTTTTAAAAAATGACAAGACCGACGTCAGAGAAGCGGCAGTTCGTACCGCTGGCTTTTTGAAGAACTCGTACTTGGCGTAGTTTTTACGAAACAGCAGCTTGGTGTCGCCATCTTGTGGCCAGGAGGAGTGCACTTGAGCCACAACTTCATGGTCCTCAAGACAGCGCTCTTAAAACAGACACCGTTTAGAAATGAAAAGACCAGAAAACACTTGTTAACAGTAAACACGTCCCCGAGACTTTATCCCTTTCTTACCAAGCCCGAGTGAAGGGTGCTGCTCGAGGAGAGCCCAGTTCTCTTCATCTGTGCAGTGAGTCGACTCGACCAAAATGTGGCACACCTCTCGCGCCGTTGCCGTCGCCGACACAACCACAGAGCGACTGTGTGTCCCCTCGCCGAACACCCTTACCACCTACACACAGAAGTACACATTCTTTAAAAACACATCATGAATCATGACACTTGTACATTTGACTCATGGAATGACAAAATGATTTTGAACAAAAACACACACAAACACACCTTATTTCCTGTTGAGCAGTTGTGCAAGAAGGCGTACGAGTGACAAAGGCACAACAGAAGGAAGGAATTAAACAGAGACGGTTTTCAGTGCAGGGGTAATAAAGATATTGAAGGCTACTGTAACTACACTTTAGGGTTAGAGGTCAACACATGGTCATGCCATTTTAGGAAAGTAATCAACTTCAGGGTGTGCAGAAGGCTCATAAATGATGTTTATAACATCTTGAAAAGGCATTCACCAACAAGTCAAAACACTTCAATTAGCTATCTGTCAAAATCACTTTGTTTATCATCACAAAAGAAAACAGATTTACTTCAACGGTGCCAAAACAAATGCACTGAAGTCCACGGGAGGAAACAATGAAAAGGAAAGAGGTGGGGAGCTCGGTGGTATTATCACAACATGTATAATATGGGAGCGGTTCGAAAACAATCAGCATTCAAAGTCATTTGAAGAAGAAGAAGAAGAAGAAGAAGAAGAAGAAGAAGAAACGTTTTTATTTCAAAGAAACCAACAAGAACAAGAATAAAAAGAGGAGAAAGACAGACGGAACTTTTAAACCACAAACCTGATGAACCAGTAGCACTGAACAGTCAGCGAGTTCACAGGGGACACATGGGGACAATCAAACAAAACATATTTGTATGCCATCTTCACACACACATACACACACACACTGCATTCCTCAGCCCCTAACTCTCACCTAAACCTAATTCTAACCTGAGCCTTAAAACGTTAAAGTCTTAACCCTCAAACAGCCCTTTCATAAAGTGAGGACCAACCAAAAAGTTAAAAACATATTCCGTTCCTCAATACGTAGCAAGTACAAGCACAGACACAAGCAATCTGTTCTTCTATCATTTAAAAAAATAAAAAAATGTACGTCTATCATTGTGAGGACTTTCATTGATATAATGCTTTCCCTACCCCCTTACCCTCACCAACACACCTAAACACCTAACCCCATTCTTTACCCTAATCCTAACCTAAATCTAATCCCAAAATGACCCCTAAAACCATTTCTTAACCCTCAAACAGCCATTTAAAAAAGTGAGGACCAGCAAAAAGTCCTCACTCAGCTGGTTCACTATGTAGGAAGTACAAGTACACACACCATCTGTGCTGCCATTTACTCTGATGGTATTTAACCCTGTCAATGTTTTCATGTCTAACCTCAACTCGTCAAAACGCTTTGATTAGCCACCGGAATGACTCCTTTTATTGTCACAGAACAAGTGCGGAACATTCCAGGTTTCATTAGTTTTTTTTTCCCCCAAAGTGTTTGTGAGAAAACAAGTTCTAGTGTAGGCTTATTCGTGTTGCATTGATTAAAAACTTTATTTAAAACATCATCAACACATGACAAGCAGCAACCTTGTTTTTTTGGGATTTTTTTGCAAAATGTAAATTTTTTTTTTTTTTTTTTAAATTAGCTAGACTATGTTACCCTCAAAATACAGTATATAATCACTCAGGTCATGTACTGCACGTATTTAATAACATTCCGCTTCAGATTTCGGTAGAGCGGTAATATGTGTTTATTAAAGACAGGTCAATAGGTAAAAATGTCGAATGTTGTTTTATTTAGCAACTCTGTATGTATGTAAACGGAAAAAATAGTGTAAGTGAGAAACTGGAAAATTGTAGGTCCTCAGTCTGCAGGAACGTTTGTGCTGACACGAGAATCCGCTTCTCTAAGTGGTGAGTTAATATTGTGCAATACTACAGTGTATTAATAGCTACATATTATTATTATTATTAATATTATTATTGGTTGTAGTAGTAGTAGTAGCAGTAGTAGTCCATGTGGCTTGTGAACTCCATAAGTCTGTATGACACTTACAGTTCAGGTATTTCTGGCCAAGTGTAAACAAAAATGCAAGCTCCGCCCCCAATAACACCCTGGCACTGCCTCTTTCTCTGACTATCGCCATGAAACATCAACCAGAAAATTACCTGTCCTACAAAAACAATTTGTTTGTTCCTCTGAGCAGAGGGTCAGTAGCAAAAATTCAGTGAGCAAAGACAATTATGTAACTGTCAACTGATACTCGAGTTTATAAGGTACATTCATTATTAATCTCCACTGCCGCACACACACGCACAAACACACACCTCCTCCATTGTTTTATGACTTCATAAATTTCAGTGAAAGCAAATCCTGATTTCTCATCTTACACTGGAAACGACGTCTACGTGGAATTTCATTGCTTACTTTGTGGGCGGTTTCTGGTTTATTAGGAACCTTATGGACCATTTCCACCCACTAGCTAAACTGAATTTTTTTTTAGATATGCCCCCTGGTTGCTACACCCCTCCGCTTTCCTTTTCGTTCATGCTGTAATATTCAATTATTAACTCAAGTCCAAAGTCAACAGTGATTTAATAAATTACCTCGATAACCGACATCCAAACAAATACAAATTCTTATATACAGAACGAGGTGAATTACCCGAATACCCCAGGACACACTTCCACACACTGCTAGTATGCATTTCCACAAGAAAACAATGCGTCCGCTCGGATGCAAGAAATGTTGATTCCGTAAAAGGCACTAAAGTGGATGGAAGGAAAATCAAGGGATTAAAAATAAATAAATAATTCCCCACAGGGGTCCAGACGCTCCCGCCAAAAGGACCATGTCAAAATATGCGGATACAGAACAAGCACAGCAAGTTTGAAAGCCCCAGCTTCAGCACGCAGCAAGTAAATGTTCAGAAACCTAATATACAGTTTTGAAAGTACGTCAAGGTCACTCACGCACAAACTTAGCCTAGCACTCATAGTAGTAAACCAGCGTACCAAGTCTGGAAGCCCCAGCTTCAGCACGCAGGAAGTAAACGTCCGAAAACTAAAGTGTGATGAGCGGCACAGTGGCACAGAGGTTTGCATGTCCGCCTCACAACAAGAAGGTCCTGGATTCGATTTCCGGGCTCGCGACGTTTCAGTGTGGAGTTTGCATGTTCTCCCTGTGCTTGCATGGGTTTCCTCTGGGTACTCCGGTTTCCTCCCGCAGTCCAAAAACATGCAAAGTAGGCTAATTAGCTGTTCCAAATCGCCCCTAGGTGTGAGAGTGAGTGTGAATGGTTGTGTAGGTGTTGGCCCTGCGATGGCCTGGTGAGCTGTTCAGGGTGTACCCCGCCTTCTCCCAGAGTCGGCTGAGCATCCCTGTGACCCTAATTAGGATTAAGCGGCTTAGAAAATGAATGAATAAAGTGTGATGGACAGACAGATTAAATGTATTTAAATGTATGGGAGGAGTTTCACTCAGAAATTTCCATAGAAAGTCCATGGAGGAAGAACGGACTGATCGGCGTTCTTACGTGTGTGTCTTCGTCTGTAGCTGAGGCGCTTCCAACCAGCGAGCCGACCCGTACTGGAGAGTGCGAGGGACTACACAGTTCTGGGAAAGGGTTGGGTATGGACGGCATTGACGATGGTCTGAGCTCTCCCCTGGAACTGTAAAAAAAAATTATAATAGAAGCACATTTATAATTAAATGTAGCATCACTGCTGACGAGAGGTTTTGATTGGTCAGAAAGTATTACCGTACAGAAAGTACAGTATTACGAGTGAATATGTAGGTTGTAACCTGTAGCTGTTCCTGATTGTCAGTGGCTGTGATCGGCGCGCGGAGGAACTGGTGGTGAGGCGCGTAGCTTTGGCTGGAGTCAACGTCTCCTCTCCGCGCACGCTCTCATGCACAGCGCCGTTGAAAACTTCCGTCCAAGCACGATCCACCTGCATACCTGGAACCACAAATGCATTGCAAACTTTGATGCGTTTTATAAATGAAGTTCTTAAAAACTTCAGCTTTTCTATTAAACAGCAACTTGATGCACGTTTGATATTTCTCATTTATTAGACTAAAAAAACCTGACAGGCGAGGTGACAGAGTTCAGACACAGTTAAAGTGCTGCTAAACATAGTGCTTTCACCTGGAGGGAAAAATCAGAACGCGCATAAAAGAAAAAAACCAACCGGCACACCTTCGGTTATATTATTACTGCATCGACCAGACTTTCTGGCACACTGACAGACAAACGACAGAAAAATCCAAGCTAATGATTTAATATTAGGGTAATGGAGTCTGCTACAGGGTGTGTGTGTTTTCTGCATATTGGTCGCTGTAGATGTCTCGATGGCGAAGGTTTGCAAAGCAAAACAGGATGATGTCATACTCTCAGTACGGCGGCGGCGATACTGACACACCTGCAAGGACAATGGGGAGTGTGGTGGAACTGGTGACGCCACTTCTTTATTGGAGTTGTAGCAGACAACAGAAATCGTGTCATTAATAGTCGTATTTATCACGGAGTCCCCTGTTCTGATTGGTCACAAGTTGGTTCTTTTTTTCTTTTTCAAGGTGCCGCTGCTGAGACAGTTGGAATAGCGCATGTGTTAACAGGAAGTGACTTGTTTTCCTGTACGTTTCACAACATTAACTGTAACTAGTACTGGATTTATAAAAAAAGACGTCACACTTTTTAATTTCCTTCAAATATGACTGGAATGAAGGAAACTTTCTAGAACAAAGGGATTTGTATCTTCTAGCATGTGGACATTAGTTAAATAAAGTCTTATAACACACTTTCAGCAAAATAAATGAGATACATTTTTAAAGTCTTCATTTACATATTTTTTTCATCAATCAATCACTAAGATCTAATTTGCATGAAAGCAATGACTATTAACACATTATTTTCTGATTGCAAAATGACTCCTGTGAGAATGTCACGTCTCATGCCTCATGGTTCAAGAAGCAGGTTTGGGAACAAAAGGTCGCTGGTTCGATTTCCGAACCAGCAGGGAAAATGTGTGGAGGTGGGAGGAGTGAGCAGCGTCTTCCCCTCCGCCACTTCATGGCTGAAGTTCCCTTAAGCAAGGCACCAAACCCCCAACTGCTCTCCGGGCAATGCAGTGCGTGGCAGCCCACTGCTCTGAGTGTGTGTGTGTGTGTGTGTGTGTGTGTGTGTTCACTTTACATGGGTTAAATACAGAAGGCGAATCTCCTTTGTGGGATGAATACAGTATATCAAAATCCAATATGTTGAAAAAGGGCTGTGATACCTATGCTAATCCCTTATGCTAATGCTAATGTTTAGTTTGATCTCAATCAAGAGCGGCTGCAGAGCCCTGAGTGAGTGCGTGTTGTGAATGGGAAGGTGGATGTTTGTGGTTTTTTATTATAAAAAAAAAATGTATTTTGTTTTGATATTTTGAATGAAAAGAAAAAGTTTTTTAATCTGAATAAATAAAAAATATAAGCACATGAAAATGTAGCGATATACATACAGTATGTACATTTTTAGAACAATTCAAACACAAACAATTCATTCAAATCATTTTACATTAATAGATTTTGTTTATCCTTTGAGATCATATTACAAAATACACATAAACAGCGGTGGCTGGAATAAAGGCTCAGGGAGGGTTTTCTAGGCTTCCTGGACGATCTTTAACCTTGAACAGCATTAACAGCCACTTTGAGTCACTTTGCTTGGCAAATGGAAGTGTAACTAACATTCAAACAAACATGAACGAACCGGATCTGTTTATGTTCCACAATATCATCTGCACAGTTGAGTTTATTGTGTGAAGGATTAAACACCTTATGGTGTGTGGACTGAGGAAAACAATCAAAGCCGTGGTGCTGTGTTTCCTACGGCTCTGACTCTAAAATGGATTATAATTTCATTTGGTAAAATAAATGACGCATGGCATTTTATTTATTAATTTGTATAAATCACCAATGCTCCTTGACCTAAACTGGCCTATAAAACATCATCCTGGGGTTCAGAAACAACAAACTCAGGCTTTCTTAAAGAATCGACTCGCTTAAACGAATCAGAGTGCTTATTACAGAGTAGATGAATAAACGACTCACTTACTCGAGTCGACTCCTTGGCACGAGTCGGTTCAATGAATCAAATGTTGACAACTGTTCTTTGAATTCGCAGAAATAGTGAAAAATGTGTTTTATTGTTAGAGTTGAGCTACTATTTGTATAATTTCACCAACGTTTAAAGCATATTGTACTGTAAATACTATAAACTAGGATTTGAGGTTTGCTGTAGGGTATATTTGGCTTTTTGTAAGGCAAATTATAGTCTATGCTTTAATAAATATGCTATTTAATGTATATGATATTAGCCTCCACTAAGGAATAAATCATTGCTGGATAATGAAGCAACACAGAGGCTTATAAATATCACCTGGTGAGGGTTTAGTTGTATTTATTAGTATAAACTCGACTGAAAACCATTAAAAGACCAGAATGTTTTACTTCATTAGAGACTGAAAGTCAGCCCAGTGCAATAAATGTCTTTTCTTAATTTCTCAGAAGGAAATAACCAGGACTTACCTCGACCGCTGGTGGTGAAGTTACCTGTCTGACACGCCGACTTGTTTACCTGAGGAATATCCTGCTCGTCTGTTTGCCGTTCAGGCCCCGCCGGTCTTACCTGGGCCGCGTCCAAATCCGCATACCTCCGCACTAAAGTAAACAAGGATGTGAAAATCAACACGCCACCTGTCGCTTATCTGATCCAATCGGCCCGAGTGTCACTACTTCAGGATGGAGACGTAGCCACTGGGAAGCGCTCGCGCGATAGCAGAGGAGGGCGGGGCCAGTGGAAAGAAGGGGCGGGGTTGAGGAGGGGAAAAAAACGAAACCTGAGCAGGTGGTAGAGTAGGAGGAGCGTCGTCGACATAGCAACACTCAGAGCTGTCTGTCATGGGTGAAATGACGCACTTTGTAGACACTGATGCTTTACTATTTCTCATGTGTATACAGTGTGTATACAGTTATTATTATTATTATTATTATTATTATTATTATTAATAATATTATTATTGTTATGATTATTGTTATAATAATAATAATTATTATTATTGTTGTTGTTGTTATGATTGTTATTATTATTATTGTTATGAATATGATTATTATTATTCTAATTCATATTATTATTATTACTGTTATGATTATGCTGATGATTATTATTATTATTACTATTATTGTAGTTATTATGATTATTATTATTGTTGTTGTTATGATTATTATTATTATTATTATAATAATTATTATTGTTGTTGTTGTTATTATTATTACTGTTATGATGCTGATGATTATTATTACTATTATTGTAGTTATTATGATTATTATTATTATTGTTATGATTATTATTATTATAATAATAATTATTATTGTTGTTGTTAATATTATTATTACTGTTATGATGATGATGATGATGATGATGATGATGATTATTCGCTCACCCATTTGCTCCCATCTTGTAGGGTCATGGGTCTCAGTCGACACTGGGTGAAGGCGGGTTACAGCCTGAACAGCTTGTTAGATGATCGCCGGGCCAACACATTTACACACACAACCATTCACACTCACATTTAGGGGCAATCTGGAACAGCCAATTAGCCTACTGTGCATGTCTTTGGACTGTGGGAGGAAACCAGAGTACCCAGAGAAAACCCACAGAAGCAAGAGGTGAACATACAAATGCCACACCCAAAAGCCAGGGCTCTCCGTGCTGTGAGGCAGACATGCTAACTACTACTCCAATGTGCTGCCCTCTATTATTATTTATTTAATTATTTTTACTATTATTTCACCACTATTTTAACCTCATGTTAAAAAAAGTCATTTCTTCATTATAACGTTTCTCTGTGACATCATCACTTCCTCTTCACACTTGTATCCCCCTCTCTGGGACATCATGTCCTCATCATCACCATCACAATCACATTTAGGGGCAATCTGGAACAGCCAATTAGCCTACTGAGCATGCCTTTGGACTGTGGGAAGAAACCAGAGGAGTGATGATGAAGAGGAGTCTTCATCATCACTTCACTTCAACACCGCCAGTGCTCTTCATTAGTCTCTTCACTGAGACTGCACTGGGATCACACTGTCCCCATACATACCCTGTATCATCCTGACATACACCTCCGCCACTCCTGACTTCCTCATACCGTCCCACAACTCCTCGACTGTTGCATGCTCCCTCCAAATTGACAAACATGTAGTGCAACTCCTTCTGACCTTCCCTGAACTTCTTTATCAACGTTCTTGACGCAAATGTGGCACCTTTATCACTTGAATAATAGGATGCAATTCATCATTACTCCTCCTCATCACTGTTTGCGCTCTTCATTAGTCTCTTCGCTTGGACCCTGGGAATCGCTGCTATACTTTTATTATTATGCTCGCTTATCAGGACGGCACAGTGGTGCAGTTGTTAGCACGTCCGCCTCACAGTAAGAAGGTCCTGGGTTCGGTGTTTCTGTGTGGAGTTTGCATGTTCTCCCTCTGCTTGCATGGGTTTCCTCCGGGTACTCCGGTTTCCTCCCACAGTCCAAAGACATGCATGTTTGGCTAATTGGCTGTTCCAGATTGGCCGTGAGTGTGCATGGTTGTTTGTGTTGCCCTCCCAGTGTCAGCTGAGATAGGCTCCGGCCTCTCCGTGACCCTAATAGGAATGAATGGGGTGTTTTAATGTACTGCAGTTATTATTTAAACTCAAAATGCAGCTTTTTTGCCACCTAGTGGTCATTCCTGCTAATTACCAATTATTAATGTATCAGCCATGAGAATAAAACTTCGCGCTTCCAACCCTGACCCTTCAAGCTCCGAATGTGTGCTTTAGTACCTGGCACCTAGACATCAGCAGCAGATCCTTTAAGTCCTGTAAGCTGTAAGGTGGGTGGGGCCTCCATGAATCACACTTGGTTGTCCAGCGCATCCCATGAACGCTTGATCTTGGGAATCTGTAGGCCAAGTCAACACCTCAGCTCTCTTTGTTATGCCATTCCCGAATACTTCTTTGCATTGGGGAATAGCTTCACCAGGAAGGTCCAGGAGCCAGGAACCCTCAGCAAGACTTGCTGTTTTGGAGATATTCTGATTCAGTCATCTCGCCATCAGATCCCTATACTGGTCCAATTTTCCTGTGTGGAAACCCACACAAGCACAGGGAGAACATGAAAACTACACAGTTTTTAGATGTTCTTGCTGTGAGGTGGACGTGCTAACCACTATGCCACCATGCCACTCACTCATTCACTCATTTCCTGAACTGCTTAATCCTATTATGGTCGCAGGGAGGGGGCCTATCCCAGTCAACACCGGGCGAAGGTGGGGTACACCCTGAACAGCTTACAAGACCACCGCAGGGCCAATACACACAACCATTCACACTCTCACTCACATCCACACCGAGGGGCAACTTGGAACAGCCAACAAGCCTAATGTGTATGTCTTTAGTTTGTAGGAGAAAACCAGACTATCCTGAGGAAACCCACACAAGCACAAGGAGAGCATAGAAACTCCACACAGGGACCCCTTGCCGAGCCCAGGACTCGGACCCAGGACCTTCTTGCTGTGAGGTGGACGAGCTAACCATTACATCATCATTACATCATCACACACAAAATTAAACAGCTTTAGGGAAAAAAAATGTTTTATTTCCAGATTTTTTTTCCTTTGTTTTCTCCTTTCGGTTGGAATCTTGCAATTTTTTCCCCACAAGTAAGTCTAAATAAAAATAAAAAATAAACGGTACCATGAAAATGTAAAAAAATATGTCAAACACAAAATAATATGTTTATATAATTACATAATTATTAACAAACATTGACAACATTGATATTAATCATAATATTAATAATAATAATAATAATTAAGAACAATACTACAAAGAAAGGGTGTATGAGAGCGGAGTGTCGGTACACATGCACACTCGAGTACACACTCGCTTCCTTGGAGCGAGTCACTAGAAAAAAAATTACCTTTTTTTTTTTTTTTTAGTAGAAGCCCAAAAATTCAAATATTAGGGCTTTTTTATTTGTTTATTTGTTTATTTATTTATTTATAGCTACATGCAAAGATGAAAAAAAGAGAGAGAAAGTCTGATTTCGTTGCTGGCTCTCAAATATCTGAGTGCACGAACGGGACGGTTATGGAACATTCGTCCTGCAAGTCCGCGATCGCTGACAGAGTGCGCACTACTGAGGTTCCCTCTGCGGTGCTGCGTAAATAAGTGCCTCCTTCTGAAATTTTTAAAAGGTATTCTTCTGGACATCGCTGATATGATTACTTACATATTTATTACAAATTGAAATCAAAATCCTAACATTTGTGTCCATATTGCATTTTAAAACTGACACTTTTTTATGCTAATGCTAGTAATGCTAGCAGGCTAGTCAGTGCTGCCATAAACAAGAAAGGCGTTCAAGGCAAGACGTCAGCATGTTGTATAAACAATTCCCAAAGCTGGGGACTTCATTAAATATACCACCTGACTTACAAACGTAGCTAGCGACAGGGCGCCAAAACAAAATCGTACAGCTAACTCCTTTTCGTAGACGCTTTGATTACTTCTTTACTAGTAAATAACTCTCTTATCTTTTCTTATTATATAAACAAATTTGTCATTGATTTTATAAAATCTCCTGGCATTTCAAAGCAATTTGATCCTTATAAGTAATTTAAGTGCTTTTTTTATTATTTCGGGACGCGACCAGTGCAACAGTCCAGCATAAGATAAAACCCCACAGGGAAATTCATTATTTTGATTAGAAAATACAAGTAGTGCCTTCTAAGGCTTTAATACATAAACTCACTCACTCCCTACCAAACTGCAGATTGACTGATTTAATATTGAATGGATTTCCTTGCTTGGTCTGTTTGGAAATAGATATTCATGGTTAGTATGTGAAGATAATATTATAGTAGGTGTTTGTTTGACTGATCATTTGTCAGCTCCACCAGGTAGGGTGTTTTACCATCAGTTTGTTAGTTAGTAAAATGTTATGTGAATTCCCATTCGATTTTTACAAGGACTAGAAAGACTCTTTGTTTTTTGTTTTGTTTTTTTTTTACTTAATTTTTATAAAGGATTCTTTAACATTGTGAGATTGGATGAATTTTTTGGAAGTGTCATACTGCAGCATGGCCAGCAGGGGGGGTGTGTACTTTCTATTATTATTTTTTATTGTATTTATATATTTATATTATTTTTGCAACAAGTTATGTGTGAATTTTCCTGAAATTCCTACCAGAGGTGGGACTTTAGACAAAATACTAAAATACTAAAAGACCCCATTCGATTTTGGAGATGATTTGAATCAAATTCTGGATCTGGGAATTGTTTCAATGATTGTTTAACATTGTGAGATCCAGCAATATATATTTTTTAGAAGTGTCAGACTACAGCAGGGCCACCAGGGGATGGTGTGTATTTTCTGTTATTTTTGCAAAAAAAAAAAAAAATCACTGTCCATCATTTTTAAAAGACTGCGATGATGGTTACATAACATGGCGGCAAGGCAGACACCACGCGCCAATCAAATTTTTTTTCTTTTAACTAGCTGTGATATATGTACTGTATTTACAGTAATATGCATTATTGTGTGCAGTCGTTCTCAGCCAATCAGAATGCTGTCATGTTGGAGTAATACCATACGATTGAAGCGTTAGCGTCTGATAAACGATCGTGTCAGTAGTGCGCACTCAGACCGTCAGACAGCCGCTGTGTTGTTGTTGTTGTTGTTCTTTTATTGTTGTTTGTCAAGAGTCCCCGATCACTCCTGACAATTCCTTCATTTGTTTATTTGCACTTTCCCGTGTTTCTTCGCCGCTCGCTTCTGCGCTCACAGCGTTTTGTCGCTTTCCTTCTTCAGGTGGCTACAATGAAGATCAAACAGAGGGTAAGACTATTGCTGCATTGCGATCTATCAGAGTGTGTGTGTGTGGGTGTGTATGTGTGTGTGTGTGTGTGTACCTGTAATACTCTTCCTGTGTGAGAGAGTGGTGGTGATGATGGATCCACTGTTGCTCCAGTGCAAGTCTCTGGATCTGTAGTTCTGTGTTCTGATGATGCATGGAGGAGTGGGGGGGTAAATCACGGAACTGAGCGCCTACACACACACATTTGCAAATGGGTCAGCTTTTAAGCAGCTCAATTACACACTAATAGATGAAAATACACTGACACCTTCACGTTTTACACGCACACTATAATAGGATATTCTTATCTCTACCATCTAATCTCTGTAACTAAAATGACTTTTTTTATTTATTTGTGAGTGTGTGTGTGTATGTATGTTAAAGGAAGTGTGCATCAGCGCAGTGTGTTACCGAAGAGTTGCTGTCGCAGTACGTCGCTCTCTGTGAGCGGGTGTGTGATGATGGATCCTGGATACGGTAGCCGTGGTAACGGAGCTCCCGTCGCTAACGGATCAATGAGCGGGTGCACGCTGCTAGGTGCTGTAAAATATATTTATATATATATATATAGGTATATATAGAAAGAATTCTTTCAAAAGAGATATAAATTAAATAATGAAACAGCATTATATATATAATAAAAAATGCATTTAAATATGGTTCAAATAATTTATGGATTTGTGTATATATATATATATATATATATATATATATATATATAAAATATAATTATAAAGTTGGTCAA
>JAOUQZ010000044.1:1470509-1481046 GCA_028564935.1 Neosilurus hyrtlii | reverse complement strand
CCTCATGCAGGGTGTCATCTGGGTTCTCCGGTTTCCTCCCAATGTCCTGCAACACGCAGGTAAAAACTGTGGTAGGGATTAAGGTGTCTTGTGAATGCATGATCACACAAAACCAGTCCTCCTTATAAGAAAGTGTGGTAGGTGCCTGAGAAGATAGTATTAAATGATATAAGCCCCTCCCTTTCGGGTTCCATGGTGCATGATGGGAGAGTTCAAAAAGTGTGCTGTGTACCTCCATTCAATTGTTTGATAAAAAGGCAGTGTACCGTTCAGAGCAAACAGTTATCGACATGCAAATCACATCAAGGACACAAATGTGGAAGAACCTTTTACTTTCAGTAAATCATATATTAAATATAAATAGATGTGTATTTATATATATTTTATCAGTCACTGTGTATCCTATCATCTCTCGGTTTCTCCCTTCGTCTACATTTTTCTTATGTCCCGTCTTCCATTGTGCTGTAACCATAGTAACCGGGTGGAGTTGTGTGAGTGAGTGTGTATGTGTGTGTGTGTGTGTGAGAGCGAGAGAGAGAGAGAAAGAGAGAGAGGGTGTGTTTTTTCTTCTTCTCCTATTTCTGCCAGTGCTCCATCTACTGGCATTTGCCATGTGTATGCACGTGAATGTGTCTCCTTCCACAATGTATTTTTCCACACATCCATGAACCAGACGGTCCTTCTAGCTGTCTGTATACTATATATAGCAATGGTGGAGGGTGTATTCGACTTTTTAATTGTCTACAAACAACTTAAGTCTTCTGATATATGATAAATAATAATATGACAAATAATTTTTGTGTTTATATTTTTTATTCATTGAACTAAGAACTTACGGGTTGCTGATAATCCAATATGCCACATATTTCACTTTGAACCGTAAAATGCCTATAAATATATTATCTGAATTATTTACAATAATAAAAGCACCCTTTCCTCCCTTAATAAAACATTCCTACTGCAGTGGTCACTATGGTTACAGGCATTCAAGGTTAAAATAAGAAAGAAAATGAGTCCTTCTTCTCAAAATCACATCCTGAAGTTCATGGTGCTACCTATGTGGATGTAAATAAAATCAGCTTATACACCAGTAAAATAAATAAAGGTAGCCGCCAATCCAGCAAACATTTAACTACATTACATAGCTGGGAAGTCTAAACAAAACTAGCTAGCTATTATTTCTTTCCTTGAATATACTTTAGAAAGATGTAGCTATTACGCTGTACTGTTTTGTTCCAGTTCAAATAGCCAAATGTACCCATGAGTGTAGTCCATCTTAACTCACTTATGAATGAAAAAAAGATATATTTGTATTTTTTTACTTCCTGTATGAACAACTTTTGTATTTATTGATGAAGCAACACCTATAGTGAAATAAAAGGCAAGCCTTTCAAACTCTCCTGTTACACATGAACATGTATATTTTCATTATCAGGTGGTTTTTACTTACATTTTTCGAAGTTGCAATCTGCTGAAATCCGTAGTTTGCATTAACCAGTTTGAGAAAGCTGCCGTTTCACTCTTGTGAGTGTGCAAGAATAGGACGTGAATCTGTCAGTTCATACAAGGCAAGATGATGGCATAAATAACAGAATTCAGATATTAAACTAACAAATCAGATACAAATCAATAAACTTTTGAATAAAGTAAAAGTAGGCACTTCTACACATAATACGAGCTTCCGGTCACATACATCAGACAAACATTTGCGTGGTAATAGGAACGAATGGTATGTCCCACTGTTTATTTATATGCAAATTACTTATGTGTTTACCGTCACATACACGTGAATTACGTGTGAGTTCTTTTTGTGTTTTCTTCACAAAGAAGCTATTAACAACAGTGCGTAATGTGCAAAGACATACAATATAGATGATGTATGCAGGCCTTTATTAAGTTTGAATATAATTTCCCTTTAATAGCATTAAAGAGGGATTGCACACTTAAAAGTCGTAAATTAACCAAAATAAACTTTATTTTGGGAAAGAAAAAAAAAAAAAAGATATATATATATTTGAATTTTTTAATTAGCATTTTATGGGTTGAAAACAGCTCAAAATATGGCAACGGGGTGGCATTCTGATTAGCATGTCCTGCACCTCATAGCAAGAAGGTCCTGGGTTTGAGTCCATGGCTCAGGCATTTCTGTGTGGAGCTTTCATGTTCTCCGTGTGCTTGAGTGGGTTTCCTCCAGTTTCCTCCCACAGTCCAGACATGCACAGTAGGCTAAGTGGCTGTTCCAAATTTCCCCTAGGTGCGAGTGTGAATGGTTGTGTGTGTGTTGGCAATGCAATGATCTGGTGAGTTGTTGAGGGTGTATCCTATCTTCACCCAGTGTTGACTGAGATAGGCTCAAGCCTTCCCATGACCCTGATAGAATTAAGAAATAGATAGAAAACATCTCAAAAGGCCATGTAGTGGTTAAAATGATCCAGAACTTTGCTGATGTGAAATCGACTGTTTGATAATTGTCTGCATCGTAAAATGTTTATTAAAACAGCAACAATAAAAATAGATTTTAACACCCTTTAATCAGGGATGGACAGCCCTCATACCCTAGAGCCCACCTCTTTGAGTGGGAGTCAATGGTACCACATTCACTTTCAAATAAAAGCTAAACAAGTCTGACTGCCTCATATGTTCTCACCCACCCAACATGCCCCGCCCTCTTTCTCAACCCACTTTGTAACTTTCCCTATGTTCCCCAGACCCTATATTCCACAGTCCCTATGTTCCCCAGTCCCCATGTTTCAAAGTCCCGATGCTCCCCAGTCCCTATGTTCCCCAGACCCGATATTCCCCAGTCCCGATGTTTCCCAATCCCTATGTTCCCCATTCCCTATGTTTCACAGTCCCGATGTTCCCCAATCCCTATGTTCCCCATTCACTATGTTTCCCAGTACCTATGTTCCCCAGACCCGATGTTCCGCAGTCCCTATGTTCCCCAGTCCCGATGTTCCCCAGTCCCGATGTTCCTCAGACCCTATGTTCCCCAGTACCGATGTTCACCAGTCCCTATGTTCCATGGTCCTAATTAAATTAATGGATCTTCAAAGTAACAATTTATAGAATATTCATTTCACATTTTCAATGTTAATAGGGTTAGGGAACAAAGGTACTATGTTCCATAACCCTAGGTTACCATAGGTACTGAGAAGCACAGACATGGACCCATTCGTTAAGAGAACTTGTGAAATGGTTCCTAAGGTCATAAGTCAAAGGATCAGCAAAGGTCATGCCCCAGAACACACCTCAGAAGCTAATTTAGAACAGACACCAATAAACCAGTGATTTTTCAGGTAATGTCTTTTAATAGCAAACCTTTCTGCAAGCAGCATGTCCATAAACACCGTTCCAGATGTACTGTATATAAAATACCACCAAAAAAATTTAAACGGATGAGATTAGGGACCTGGTATTACAGAGTTGACACACACGTCACAACGAAATTTCAATGTCATACATCTACACACTCATAGAATACTTTATTAGGAAACCTACTGTATACACATGCTTACTATTAACCAATCAAGTGGCAGCAGCACAGGTGTAAAGACATGCAGATACAGGTGAAGCACTTCGCTTCATTTTCACGTCTTTAAACCTTAGCCTTTCTACTGTTTCATACTGACACCAAATAACCAAATAACCACTTTTTACACCCGTGGTGAACAGAAAACCATCTCAGTCCGTGCAACACATAAATTTTTTTCAATGTGCTCCAAGAGCACAGAAAATCACATCAGGTTCTAATCATTTTAGCCAGAAACAGGAATATGAGGACCCAGTGACCACAGGAACACTGATACTGGGCTTGAAAAAAAAAGTCACCTGCTGGGTCTCAACTTCCAACAGTATGAATCAGTGGATCCAAGCCAGCTGCTCTGGTTGGTGGGGGTGGTGGATTGATGTGGGGAATGTGTTCTTGATATGAATCAAGCGTTTAAATACCTCACACTAGCTGTATTGATGCTGTCCACAAGCATCCCTTCATGATCACACTTTATCCATGTTCTCATGGAATCTTCAAGTCAGGAAACTATCAAACTTGTTCCATAAAACATGACAATGGCTGTGTTCGAAACACTATTTGATACTGCCCTTTCAGCAAGTTTTATTGAAAGGTACATGAAAAAAATCTTCTCAAATTTTTCCAAAAACATGGCGAACATTAGAAGAGGCTTGAATTCCAGTTTTGAATATAAATAGAAAAATAAATAACAACCTATATCATGTACGACTTGCATATTGTGCATTAAGAAATTTTCTGGATTTTTAACAGAACAAATATACAAAACAATACCAAAACCTCGCTAGCTTGCTAATGTAGCTGAACGGCATGCTTTCCAGCTAAGCAAGATGTCATTTTTACATAAGGTGCTAAAGTCATTAGCTAGCAGTGTTTATCAATAGCTGTTTTTTGATGCAACCAATAGTAAATGCTAGCTAACCAGCTCACAAATGTAACTGAATGGCGTGCGTGCTAGCTAATCCACAAAGCATTCTTACATGACACATTAGCATGGTCACTAGCTATTATTCTGAAGAAATAGCCACGTTATCTAACTCAATGGATAGTGAATGCTAACTAATGTAACAGAAAGGCATGCTTACTAGCTAATCTAGACAAAAGTTTTTACATTAGCAAGATCACTCGCTAGCATTCTGTAGCAATAGCCATGTTTCCTAACTAATGTAACGGACACCATTCTTGATAGCTGCAGCAGTTTTACGATATAGTATAGTCATTAGCTAACTTTCTCTAGTAGAAATAACCAGACTGTAAATACGAAATTCTAGGCACAGCCGATGAGTACTTCACTGGCGTCCTCAATCACCAGATTTACCTTTGGGGTAGAGTCGAGCGGGAGATTGGCAGAACTAACATATCTGCAGTAAATACACAGAGACGGACCAGAATCACAAAGGAATCCATAGCATGATGATTAGAACGCTGTTCTAAATAAAGTGACGAGTACATCCATACATACATACATAATATACATGAATATACACACACTGTACAGTTAAGTACAAGACAGGAGCCAAGCAAGTTTCATTGATTTATTAATAAGTTTTAACTAGTCAACAGTGTACAGCTCAAATCACAGAATAGCATAGCGTCGACAACACAGACATTAACGAACTGTACAGTGTGTGTGTTGCAGGCATGTGCCGATGATTAAGAACACAACACGCTGGAAGCTTCAATACAACGCCGCACGAGGACAGCGGTCTTCTAAGACACCCTAATTTGAAGTAACGAGAGGGCGTGGCATGAAATAAACAGGGTTTTTTTTTTTGTTTGTTTGTTTTTTTTTTTAAATCATTAATTGTAACAGACTGAAATGTATTTGAGGTTAGGATGAAATATTAATATCGGCACATGCCTGGTGTGTAGCGGTATATAAATTACAGGTTATAATATTTAAGAGTTGGAAGCATAGGAATGGACTTTGAGTGTTTAATTGTGTGGTGTGTGTGTGAGGTGCGTGTGAGATGTGTGTGTGTGCGTGTATATGCGTGTATGCATGGGATTAAGCAACACAGCATCCAACATATCAGAGTGCACTAGCAGGCAAACATGAACGACATTTCATTACTACAGTTAACACCCACTGTATGTCCTAAATCACACCTGTTTTCTAGCATAATCATATTCAGCACGCGCACACACACACACACACGTACGCACGCACACACACACGAGGATTTCCCACAATTCCATGGAAGAGTGTAGGGTCCAGACATTGTACACAATAACGCAGTACGACCTACGTAGTGACTACGGGTGTATGGTTTGGGACAAGTCCACGGGGACGATGAGAAGTGTCGTAGTCTATATAGCGGACTGGAGTGCACTCAAATATTTGGACCCAGCTATTTATTCTGTACAGTGTCAGTCCTGCAATGTAACACACACACACACACGCACACACACTTCACACCAGGATGCAGGAACAGGGTTTCCTAAACAATCTCATTCACATCATCAGGTAGATCATGAGGCTCTTCTGCTTGGTTCCTTCACCTGCACACACACACACACACACACACACACACACACACACACACACACATCAAATGAATTCTGACTGAATCATGCAATAGTAAAGAAATAAAAATTGGTCATTATCTATAATTCAGAAGTTCAGCCCTGAAACAACGCAGAGTAGCTGTTAGCGTCCCAAAAGTTTTTTTTTTTCCCTCCAAAAACACTACAAATACGTTCCATATCCTGTTACAGAGAAATCTTACAAGCGTTACTAAGTGCCATACTTGGAGACTCCTAAAATTGTAAAATCATTATCACTGTATTGATACACAGGCTTCTATGACACCCCCTAGTGGTCACGATCTTTTCTTAGACCTGGTTTTGCTTTGCCGCACTGTGACGGTTACACATAGCTGGCCATGCAGAACTGGGAGAGCTGTGGCTGCGACTACCGCAGCCATTTCTTGGGATTTTGGAGGCAGGCTCTTTTGAACATGGGAGTGGAATTCAATTTTGGCGCGTGCCCGATGCCCAAACTTTCTAGGGATGGAACCCACACCCTTCAAGTTCTCAAGGTAATCATCCTGGAAAGTTTGGTAGACATAAGCAGTAAGGCTACAGCAGTCCTCTATATCATGCTTCACCTATTGCGTTGTTAATAGAACATATCTATACATTTTTTTGCTTTGAAATAAGCATTTGCTATGCTAAGTTATTAGTAACACAAACTCCCATCCAAATATATATATAAATAAATAAAACCCACCATATTTTCCCAGTGAGACCATTAGGGGGCGCCAGAGGTTTCCATGAACCTGCTTTATGTGCAGTTTGAAACTGTCCCCCCCCCAAAAAAAAGTATTTAATTATCCAAAAACTTTTCACCAATCAGAACTTAGAATTCGGAGACAGAGTATAAACTAAGACACTGAATTAATATAGCTCACTGGAGGTATGAAAAGAGCAGGACTCTGAACTATCTGAGTGTAGCTATAAAATAAAATCCTGTAATTAATGTTATTTAAGAAGTCAGCCCTCACCAGTCATAGCGGGGACGATGGGGGGGTCGAGGGGAGGAAGAGGAGTTGGCGTTTGGCGGTGCAGGTAAAGCCAGTTGTCCTCCCGCTGTCCTTCGGCTCCGCCCGTAATCCAGGCTACGGGCGTTCGGGCTGATGTAGCGTCCGACTCCCCTCCTCCACTCCTCATCAAAGGCTTCAGCTTCACCTAAGAGAGAAAGACATCAGGACAGAGTAAATCGCTAACATGCTCATAACTACACCAGTGATTGTTGATATAACAACTTTACATAAAACTGAAAGCTAGGACATCACGATCAAAAGCCGCGCTGCACTCACTCTCTTCCAGGTTGATGAAGTCTTGTCGGTGCTCCTGATCTCCAGTGTGCGCGTTTCTGGAACGTTCCATCACATGAGCGCGCTCTCCGATATGGTGGCCAATGGACATTCGCTCCACTCCGCTTTCACTGTCGCGCAACGACTCGCGTGTCTCTCTGATCTACTTACACACACGACATGAAAATGTTGTGTGTGTGTGTTTGTGTGTGTGTGTAAGAGAGAGAGAGAGAGAGAGAGAGAGAGAGAGAGAGAGAGAGAGAGTGTCTGCTGTAGGCACTGCTGTAGGAGCATGTGTGTGTAGAATCATGAGAACAATGGAGTCCACATTAAACAGGTTTGTGTTCTCATAACATCATGATTGTGAGAGAAAGAGAGAGAGTGTGTGTGTAATCATGGGTTTATAATAATGGAATGGCCATAAAGCAGGAGTGTGTCTTTATGGACACATAGGAACGTGTGTGTGTATACCCCTCCAGGTAATGTTCTAATTTCTGAGATCTACTGAGGAAGGGGTGTGTGTGTGTGTGTGTGTGTGTGTGTGTGTGTGTTAGTTACCCCTCCAGGTGCTGTTCTGATTTCTCTGGTTTGTTGAAACACATTCGGTGCTCCGGAGTCACTGCTGTACGAGATGACGGTGGAGGAGGAAAAAGACTGACAGGATGGAGAACCGGAGAACCTATCCTGTAGCAAGCACACACACACACACGATGAACCACTTCATCTCAACACGAACCGCTCGACAGAACAAAAGAAATTCAAGTCATCGCTGGCGTATAACCAGCATATAACCGTCACTCACCATGTTCTCCATCATGCCGTTCATCATCCCGAACATATCCATGAATCCTCCTCCCTGCAGTACATGCCAACATCATCACAACTCTACACACACCTAGACTTTATCATGAATTATGACGCAATCATACAACAAATGCTAATGCAAGTACCACAAACGCTGAACACTGAATCTCATCCACACAAAACCACAATCAACCACTTCAGTACGTTTTTATTCAGATTCACACACCGAGTTGTTAAAACTTAATTTTATCAGTTCGATTTTGTACAAGGAAAAATTCTATTGGTACAAGGTAAAAAAAATTCTATTCCTATTGGTCTTCTAAACGCTACTGTTCCAAACTGCCCTTGAAACCATCACTAACATAAATCTTTTGTCAATCCCTCACTACCTTTCGTGTGAGCTCCTCGGAAGATACTGTGACAGGCCTACTTTCGTTCCACAGGAAATTGTGTGTGTTTGTCTGTCCGCAGTACACGCCCGGTCCTAGTAAGTTATTTCCTTTGGCGTGAGCTATATATTGTTCATGTTGTTATTAATACTAAACATTTGAGAGCTTATGGAAACTGAACTAAAGTAAAGTAATATTACGATAGTCATTACATTTACATGGACAGGAACTTTCTAATAGGTCAAAATGTCTTCAAGTTAGACAGAGCATGTGTGTGTTTCTCTTAGTACCCAAAACACGAAAGGTCAGTGAACGTGCGCAGTCGCTCCACCTGTTACCTTCATTTAGGTTGTTCATCACAAGCAAACTACACAAAAATAACTCTGACATACACAGGTTTCCTCTGAGTACACCAGTGTTTTTTTCCCCACAGTCCAAAGACGTGTGCATTAGGTTAGATGGGTATTCCAAATTTGCCAAAAATGTGAGTATGAGTGTGAAAGGTTGTGTGTGTATATGTTGGCCCTGTGATGTGTGAGTCGAGAAATATTTCTCCACGACGAATCTGGCGAGTCAGCCAGGAGCTACTGGTGAAAGTTTTACATGGAAAAAAAGGAACAAGTGGAATAATGTTATCTTACCATTCCCATCATGCCGAAGGGGGCCAAAGCACCAGCCTGAGGCTGCAACGACAGATGGACAGATTAAAACAGATTGACGCAACACAGACACAGCTAGACATACACATCTTGAACATTCAGAATGCAATGTTTCTTACTCTTTTTTAACTTTAAATAAGTAAGGAAGGAAAAAACCCTACATTAACCCAGACAGAACGTAAAGAGCAGTGTGTTTACCTGTACTTGCATGGGAGCCCGAGTGGGCGGAATCCGAGGACTCAGTGGAAACGGCTCAAACCCGAACGAGCCGAACACACTCCTCATCTGACGACGGTGTGCTGCGAATGGATCCCTGAGAAACCACAAGAAAAATCAACACAAGAACATGTCACGAGTGGGTGTGTCCTGAAAACTCCAAATAACCACATCGGTAACAGGATAAGAGAATTAGGGCATACGGAGAGTGTAAACCTCCACCAAGCCAGAAAGGTAGTACACTGCACCCCCTGCTAGACCTGCTATGAAAAACCACTTCACGTCCTCTCTCACAATCTAAAAGAATCTTTAAAAATTCCTGAATCCAGAACCTCATCCTGATCCCCACCAAAATCTAACGGAGGCGTAATCCAGCCCTCCAAAAAAGAAGTTGCTAACTAAAAAACAAACAAAAAAAAACCCCAAGACAAACAAGGAACACATAACCCCCGTTGAGGGGGTCGTTACATCCAAGGTTAATCAATTAAAGATTGTGTAGCTACAGAACGTTAGCAAAACTTTGCTAACAATGATTAGAAATCTTAAATCAATTAAACAATTTTGTTGATGCATTTCTAGCATGTGACACAATAAAATAATCAAAGAACACCGATGTTACATCAGCAACTCCTCACGATATACAGACAGAAAAACAACTAGCATGTCAGAACTCTTATATTTTCTCACCGAGTTTAACTCCTACTGCGTTTTCCTTCATACTTCATCAGTAGCCCTGACTGAAAATTCGGGCTGCTTAGGACTGAAAATTCCAAGTAACATTTTGTTAAAATTCTAATTGTTTATTGAAATCTCCTGGAATTTCACAATCTTTTGGACGACATGCAAGGATGCAAACGATGACTGGTCGGGGTGAAACTGGTAGTGCTGCCAAGAATTTATGGCACTGTGACTGGCTAATCTCGCATTGGTAACCATGGTGAAAGAAAAATAACTTGTAGAGCGATGGCAGTATTATTAAGGCCCCTCATATCCGAATTTAACAAACAATCTAGGCTTTCGTGCACCACACTCTTTACGTAAACACACCAAGGAAAACAATTTTACAAATAAATAAGTATCTGGCTTAATAAATAAGGGCAAATGATCGGTGTAAAATAGAAA
>JAOUQZ010000044.1:1406131-1421131 GCA_028564935.1 Neosilurus hyrtlii | reverse complement strand
TGCTTCCTGAGTGGGAGGGATACAGGGATGGCCTATTTGCTATTGCTGTCAATCAAAGCACCACTAGGGGTCTGTGAGCTCCATGTATGCGGTAGAGGGCGGATAGCGCTTCGTCCAAGTGTGTACAGTATACATCAAAGCTGAACTGAATTAAAATCTTTTTAACTCCCGCCCACAAAGTGGCTCGGGAGCTACAGGAATGGGTTCCGACCTCTCTGTATGCTGACTCACTACTATGAGTGCTAGGATTAGTTTGTGTGTGAGTGACCTTGACCGTGACTTTTCAAGGTCACAGAGGGAAAACTATATATTAGGTTTCTGGACATTTACTTGCCGTGTGCTGAAGTTGGGGCTTTCAAACTTGCTACACTTGTTATGTATTGGCATATTATCAAATGGTGCTTTCAGCGGGAGCGTCTGGACCCCTGTGGTCTATCTTTTTACAGTTTTAACAGTCGTAGGAAATATAAACTCATTCAGTTGTGGTTCTTTCTTGTATTTCTGTACGCCATAGGTCCTCATGGTTATTCGATCACTCTTGGGAGGGCAGATGTGGGGTAGTATTGATGCATTGTGATCTTTATAACTGCTTATTTTAACACAGTAGTTTCTCAGGTTTCACTTTTTTGGTGATAAGATTTCTGTAAGTCAATGTGAGAATGTGTAGAGTGCTGCTGTGTGAGATGTATTAAGTTATAACTGGGTTACTGAACTCTCAGGATGCATATGTGTATATATATATATATATATATATATATATATATCACACGTTTATTCTCCCTCTCTCTCTCTCCCCCTCTCTCTCCTGTGCACCCACAGGAGTCTTCACCACCCCAACATCCTGCAGTGTTTGGGACAGTGCAGTGAGAACATTCCTTATCTACTTGTTATGGAGTTTTGCCAGCTGGTGAGGATGAACTCTCAATGACTTGTAATTTTACAGTAACACACCAGACAGTGCCTGATGCGGACGCAATCAGGTGTTTGTACTTTTTTGTATGTTTTTTCAACATGCCCAAATAAGGCTTGTTTTTTTTTGTTTTTCTTTGCTTACAGGGCGATCTCAAACGCTACTTGAGAGCTCAGAGGAAGTCAGACGGCATGACCCCCGACCTTTTGAACCGTGACCTTTTGACTTTGCAGCGAATGGCGTATGAGATCACATCAGGTCTTTTACACCTTCACGAGAACAACTACATACATAGGTGAGTGGGGAAGTGACTCTGCATTCCTGATTGACATCAGGTGAATGACAACTTTCATGCCTAACTCATTGGTTTGGTTTTATAACTGCATTATGCATTACATAGATCAAGGTTAATGATTTTCTTTGATGATTTATAACGAACTCATGGTTTTGCTAGTGATCTGGCACTGAGGAACTGCCTGCTTACATCAGACCTGACGGTGCGGATTGGAGACTACGGCCTCTCACACAACCACTATAAGGTACTGCACGGTAACATTTTTTAAGAAATACTTCATCATTAATAATTATGCTTGGGTAGCGCAGTGGTTAGCACGTCCGCCTTACAGCAATCCGATTCCCGGGCTTGGGGAATTTCTGTATGGAGTTTGCATGGTATTCCTGTGCTTGTGTGGGTTTCCTCTGGGTACTCCGGTTTCCTCCCACAGTCCAAAAGCATGCACAGTAGGCTGATTGGCTGTTCCAAATTGCCCCTAGATGTAAGAGTGAGTGTGTGTTGTCCCTGCGATGGCCTAGCGAACCTTTGTCCAGAGTTGGCTGAGGTGGGCACCGGCCTCCCTGCGACCCTAATTAGAATTAAGCAGCTTAGAGAATGAATGAATGATTATGCTCGGTTATGGGTGTATATCGAATGTTACAGGAAGGACTTTACAATATTAAATGAGAAGACAGAACTTAATGTATAAACCAAAATTTACTAAAAAATTAACTTAAAATCTCATTTCTTCCTGTGGGCAAAATTATAGGCCAGTAGCTTATGTTTTAATGATTTTTGGGTAGTTTTTCGAAAACTGAGTCTCAGAATGATGATGTCATTAAGGCCCAAGTTAATACGAAGGAGGATTTTAAATCATTCATGCCATTTATTGAAAGATTTGTGTTGGAGGTGTAAAAAGGTTACGATTAATATCATTGCCTGTGCAGTAGGAAACTATATATGCACCAGGATTACTATATTTATGCACAAACATCTAAAATACTGAAAGAATTTATGCTTAAAGCCATACTCCTCCATGTTAACTTGGGCCTTAATGACATCATCATTCTGAGATTCAGTTTTAATATAACCACCTATTAAATAATTTAAATAGCAGCCATTGTGCGTTTGCCCACATACAGATTTTATTGTAGAGTTTTGATTGAGATAATTAACTTTCAGCAAGTTTCAGCTGTCTTCTATTTACAGGCCTTTTTTATGATTGTTTTTAAAGATATGTTTCGGTAGTAGGGGTCTCTGTGACGGGATTTCTCAGGCTCGCACCAGAATAAATACTGTTAAGTTTATAATAACAAACAGCTCTAAGAGAGCGCAGAACTCCACCAAGTGCAGCAGTTCCCCGTATGAACCACAATGACAAAAATGATCCTATCCCGTAATATTAAAGAATCCTTTAAAAAAAAGTTCCAGGATTCGGAATTTGATCCGGTTCATCTCCAAAATCTAATCAAGTCTTCCTATGCCTTTGGTAGAAATCTCATGAAAATCCACACCTAGCTAGTTGTATGATTCTGCCAACAAACACACATCCAAATCCTTGGTGGAGGTAATTGTGAAGAAAAACCTTTGAGCTGGACTGTGTGGATGTTTGTAGCGAGAGAGTGTGAGGCTCGGATGGAGCTGCTTAGGAGGTGGACAAACATGGTATTATTGACCATATATGGAAAAAGTAGATTTGAATGGGCTATATTTATGTATCATTTATAAAGAGGGACAATCAAACGGTGCTAAATTGTTAAGCTAAGTACCATTTTGTAACTTTGTAAAAAAAAGTTTTTCTTATTCAAACAGGAGGACTATTATTTAACATCGGATAAGCTGTGGATCCCCTTGCGCTGGATTGCTCCAGAGCTGCTGGAAGAGTTTCGAGGAGAATTAGTGGTTACAGACCAGACTAAAACCAGCAATGTGTGGTATGTACCACCGACCATACCAAAATAGGAACAGGGACTGGTGAGCCACTCCTTGAACAAATGTGACTAAACGTCGCAAACCTTGGAAGTCCATCCTGTTGTTTTACACTTCATGAACAGTAGTGAAATGCTCAGTGATTATACTTTAGTACAGCAGGATGTTGATCTTTTTACATTTATGACATTTAGTAACCACTCTTACTCAGAGGGACTTGTAGTTTTTTATAATCTCATATATACAACTGAGCAGTTAGGGGTTAAGGGCCTTGCTTAAGAGCCCAACAGTGGCAGCTTGGTGGTACTGGGGCTTGAATCTCTAATTTTCTGATCTGTGACCCAGAGGCTTCACAAATGATCCAGCACTGCCCAATTTTATGAAGTCTATAGCAGCACTTTCACCTGAACATTTTCTGATTGACAGGTCTTTAGGCGTGGTGATTTGGGAGCTGTTCGAATTCGGCGCCCAGCCTCATCGCCACTTAAGTGATGAAGAAGTTTTGACCTTTGTCATAAAGGAGAGACAGATTACGCTGGCTCAGCCCCGCCTCAAAGTCTCCCACGCCGACTACTGGTCAGTTTCACAGTTTCTCTTCCTTCACGGATGAAACCCTTGGCTATATTTCTGATTTCTTTATACTGTTTTTAAAATTCATGTGAGTTTACATCACCGTGTCTGTTTTTAGGTACGAAGTCATGCAGTCATGCTGGCTTCCGCCCCCCCAGCGTCCGACAGTCAACGAAATCTTCATCCTCCTGTCCTCTCTGCTGGCTGCAGAACAGGGAACGAACAGGAGGAGCGTGGCAGAGGACGAGGAAGAGGAAGAGTATGCAGAAGCGCACGGCCGACGGAGGAGAGAAGAAAGCGAAGAGTCGTTTGAAAGGCGATGGAACTCACTCCGCCCCAGTGCTTTCCAGTCCGCTGCAGGTGAACGACACAAAGAGAGAGGATACAGCAGAGAGGACGGCAACTCTTTCCCTCTTCTGGATCCCGTGAATTCGATCCCTCCTTCGTCACACGAGCTCGACGACATCCTGACAGTCACTGAGACTAGCAAAGGATTGAATTTTGAATACTTTTGGGAAAAAGCACATGGTAGGAGGGGTTACAAACCACTTCCTCCCCCTCAACCAATACCAACACCCATCTCTGGACATCGGCAGTCTTTGGACACACCTACAGTCGTGCCTGTGATCAGTGCACGTAGCCCTTCATTAGCCAGTGAATACTACATTCGCTTGGAGGAACACACTCCACAGGACAAAGCCAGTCATCCTAAAGGGAAGTCATCCTCATTGCGAGCAGATACAGCTAGTCCTGGAGATCTGGAGTTAGTTGAGATTTCTAGCGGGTCACTCAGTAAAGGAAAGCCTACCTACCCAAAACACGTCGGACAAGGCGCCTCTCAGACTCTCCAGACTGTGCGGTCCAGTGAAGTCCAAGTCCTGGTGCCAAACACAGGTCTGGTCGAGTTCAGTAAAGAAAGTTCTAACAGAGTGACCGATTACGCCATAGTGGACATCGGAGATGTTAATAGAGCCCCAAACCTGAAACGCTCAGGATCCGTAACCTCCCATGTACCCATCCTTCCACCAAAACCTCGCTCAATGTCCATGTCTTCAGGCAGCAATCTACTCTCTCGGCCCTTACCCATACCTCCACCTATATACACCCGCTCATATGGCCTAGGTCACTACCCTGCACCCTCTTATCCCATTAGCAAATCAGAGACTTCCGACTCCGTATTTATGAGCAGCTGTCCGGCCTCAAAAGCCAACTTTGATCATCTGAGTTTCAATCGGACACACCAGAGACTGCCTCCATCTCCATCACATTCTCCATCCATCCCACCATCCTCTGCTGGACACTCCATATTCCCTGCCCCTCAGAGTTGCCCACCACCCCTCCCTCCTCATTACAGATCTCAAAAGGATCCCTTCGACAGTTGTGCCAGCGAAACCTTCCTCAGACACAACAATCCTGTGGTGCACTTAGAAAGAGACCCATTAAGCTGTGACTATTCTGAGAAGGGACCTGCTGACAGGAGCACGACATGTGCACAGTCGTTGCACAATTCGACCTACATCAAAGACGAGTCCCCAGGAGGCAGAGAATCGCCCTATTCCAAAATGTTTTACTCCGAGTCAATTCCAGAAATTGAGAGAAAGTCGTCCTCGAGCACGACATACTCCGAAGATGATTATAATTCCCCCTTTGTGTCTCCAAGTAGACTCAGCAGCGGCACTATCATTGAACACATAAGCTTAGTTGAAGACCCAGATCCTGCGACAGCAGAACTGTTCTCCAGAGGAATGAAACGAACCCAATCACGCCTTGATACAATTCTTCCGGCTCTCTGGAAGGAGGAGGATGCAGAGATGCATCGGGAGCGGGTTGCAGCCGCAAAGAAGTCGCCAATACACCTGTTCCTGACAGAAATCTCAAACGAGCCTTTGGACTCCAACATTGGGGAACCCTCATGGGGCAATGGCAAGGACGAAGGATTTAAAGGGATGCGGCGCTCGCAATCCCTCCTCACCGAACTTGACTCGGCCACAAAAGCGTGGGCTTCAGATGACGATAGTATTAAAAAGAGGGATTTGTTCCTCACTGAGATTGACACCACTATGTCAGATGGTGAAGACGGATATGATGGCGATGGAGGTGTCCCAGTATCCCGCTTTGGGACCACACCCTTCCCCTATGCGCGTCCTGAAGACTTATCCACCTACACTGAAGCAGAAGATGCTTTTCCACAAGTAATGAAGAGATCTCAATCTCTGCTGTCTGAGATAAACACAGAGAGCATGGAGTCAAAGAAAGAAGAAATGTCCAGAGAGGAGTTTCTAAAAGAGATCCAGTCAGCAGAGACGTTTCTCACTGAGATAATAACAAGACAGAGCAAACAGCAAGAGAGTCCATTGCATGGAACGATATCACCTGAATACGAGTCTGTGTGCATTGAGACAACATCCTCACCAACTCTAACATTTGAATCATTAGCTATGCCTTTAAGTGACACAAAAGAGGCAATCTATGCTCAAGTCACCAAGCGGGCAAAAAGAGGTGACATTAAAGTTGCAGTGCGTCCAGAAATGCCTGTTCTGCACATAGCATTAGAACTCCAGAAAGAGTCAAATCCACCCAAAGAAGAGTCAGATTCAAAACCCCAGAGTCCTCCTGATGTTGTTTCTTCAGGCACCCTGCCAAAAACATGGCCTTTAATGGACCAGTTATCTCCTGTGATAACAGAAAGAACAGATGGCAAGGTAATCGAGACTGAAAAGGAAGAACCTTCCCATAACATTAGCTTAGAACAGTGTCTGTCACAGGATATCATGGATAAGGCCGTAACAGGGGCTAGTGGTGAGAGTACCTTGAATGATAAAACTCAGAACGTTGGTGAAGTTGTGGAGGAATGCTATGATCCACTGGTGTTGAGAACAGAATCAAATGATGGTTTGTTTGAAAGTTCAAAACAAATCCATGGTGGTAAAGAGTCTACATATGTTGATATTCCTGATTCTGACGGTTTATTAGAGACCACGGCCTCCATTACTCAACAAGATTGTGGGCGAGTTATTCAAAGTCTTAAAAGTCAAGACTCTCCTCAGGTCTCCCAAAAGGAGACACTGTTTTCCTCAAGTGAGCAAGCCACTTTGACTGATACTGATTTCAGTGCAATCACCAGACAGGGAGGTAAAGATGCAAACGCCCTAAAAGAAAGCATCCAAAAAACCGACTCCATGTTTTCTCTTGGTGAAGCAAGTACTGATATGTTACCACTGTCTCTGGCAAGGGAGCCAAACTCTGAACAATCCCTGTCTACTATGACACCCACAGACTCAACAATGTCACCTCTTACCTCTAGCTCTATGGACTGCCTCACGCCTGGAGACCCATGGGCTAGTGGCGGAGGCACTGGGTGGAGGATCTTGGGTACCGAAACCCCCTATAGAGATTCTGCCTACTTTTCAGACAGCGACTGGGATGGTGGGGAAGGTTTGACCAGAAGAGGTTCTGATGGATTGGGTTCTTCTCGTCCAGGCAGCGGTCGAGCAGGCGAGAGAGGAACACTGACAGGAATTGAGGAAAAGACTGAAGCGGAGGATGATGTTCAGGATGGCAAAGTGGTTAAAATATCACCTGATGCCATAGTCGATTCAGTGAAAGGCATTAGCGATAGTACCTTGCTTTCGGGGTTTGAGGTTTCTGAGGTCTCAAAATCTGAAAACAGTGCTGTTGATGAGTTGTTTTGTGTTATTCAAAATCCACCGCTGAAAACATTCCCATGCACTGATGCCCCCATGCTTACTTTTCAGCAGTCTCCTGTCACTGATTTAAGTGAAAAAGGAAAGGCTGACATCTTTGACCTGCTCTCCAATACAGTAATACAACCGAGAGAAAAGGTCCACATGCCAAATGTTGTGGAAGAACTTCTTGAAAGTCAGACTTATTTGAAAACAAATGCACATGAATTGAGCTTCTCTGCAACAGGTGAAGGAATTCAGAAGGAAGCACCGTGGTCAGGAAACAATACATTGGATACATTGGCTATACAAGACAGTGATGCCAGTGAATTGGGCTGGAGAAGCCTTACTTTTACCGAAGAACTGGAGGAAGAAGTGAAGGCGAGGTCAGAAGCCGAAAGCCAGCTAACTGTAACTGAGCTCTGCTTCCCATCAACGAAATCTCCAAACATTGAACAGGAGCAAGAAAGCCTGAGTGACCTTTTCCAAAAGGAATGTTTTGCTGACCTTGCAGAGGAACTCAATGTGAAAACAGAAGAATTGTGGAAGGCCCTTGAAGAACCTGGTTCCAGAAACTTATCTCTGAAGGAAGCAGTTATTTGTCATCGACTCCAGCAAGACGATCAACAAATCTGGACAGTAGAAAATGACCAATGGGCATCGGGTGAAACTGACCAGTGGGCATCACCTAAAAAGAACACAATAATATCCACTGAAAACGGCAGAAGGTCACCTGATAAAAATTACCACTGGGAATCGAGTAAAAATGACCAGTGGGCATCAGCTGAAAACGATCAGTGGGCATCGACTGAAAACGACCAGTCAGCATCAGCTAAGAGATCTGAAAAAGAGCTTGCTTCAGAATTCTTTCCAGGTTTAGGACAAACCAAGTGCACAGAGGAACAGATATTTGGCACAAGCCATGAATTCTGGGAAGCAGAAAATGATGAACTAGCAAAGAGTGAGCCTCGTCCCACCATCATGGAGACACAAGACGGTGTGTGGACTGATGAAAAACATCAAAAACCTTACCCAACATCTTCCAATCAGGTCTCTAAAGCTCTTGAAACCGGACAGACAACGGGCGTTCACCAGGAAGATAACAATGAGAACCTTGACGTGGAAAACGCAGAACCAGAACATGATGTTATCATAAATGTGGATGTGGATAATCTGGAGAACCCAGACCAGGAGCTTCTCACTCACTGTAATGGTGTTGGAAGAAGAAGCTCCAGTGATTGCAAGGTGTACATCCAAAATGAGGCAGAAGATGAGTCTTCAGGCGTCGAAGAAAACCAAATTTTTAGCAGACTTCAGGACATGCTTGAAGTCAAGAACGAGGCTGGAGAAGGAGAACACCATTTTGCTGAATCAGGAAGGTTTGAAGGCATGACGAGAGAGACTATGCCTCAAACCAATCACAATAACAACTGGGTCACAGCAACATGTGAATCTGATGAAGTCCAGACCACAAATAATATCCTTATTAATCCTCAGTTAGCTTTAGCTTGCCGAGATGCATGCTTAAGCCAGGATGTAGACCATAATCACCACCCAACATCAAACAGGGAGACGGGCGAAGATATATTTCTTGAAAAAGACAGATCAGATTCTCCATCTTGTCCCATTCTTACAATCAACGCCGAAGCCGATTCTTGCACAATCCATAACACCAACGTTCAGTGTTGTTCTCCTGCCTTAATGTCTATGGATATCTCAGACTGTGAAGCTTCTCAGCATGCAGAAGGGAGCGATTGCCAAGGCCCAAACAATTTTCCCAACACGGTGCACCATATAGAGATCAAGTCTGGTCCATCTGATCAACCCTGGATGGACGTGACGGACCATGAAAATCTCCTAGTCTTCGCAAACGATACTGATTCCTTCAAACAGTCCAGAGCAGAATGCTCCACCAGCACCCACAGCAAAGGGATTACGGCAAATCTGGGACACAGACCATCGCTGGTTGCCGAAAATCAGACCCACCGGGTATCTGATTGCATAAATGAGGATGACATAAGGAACAGCAAGTCTCACTCGGTACTCTCTCAGAGCTCGTTGAACTCCATCCCCGAATTGCTCATCTCAGAGTGGAAGGATTTGGATGAGGAGCCTCTGGAGGACTTCGAAAAGCTGGAGAAGTTGTGCTGTATTTCTGGAGATGAAGACATTCTAGGAGACCTCTTGCTAGGAAACTTGGAACTCCTGGAGTCCTTGAAGAAGAATCATCAGTCTTTGCCGAGCGCCAAGGACAACCAAGAGAACTCTGAAGTTTCTGACGGCAAGACGAGAGTTGACCTGAGTGAGGAGCGTCACGGAATCTTGGACGTCGCCATGGACCAATTGGAAAGCTTGGAGGAAAACGTTCAGTTATCGGGAAAGAACGATGGAGTGGACATCTCTAATGCGTTTTCACCATGTCAGTTAAACGAAGGCGCCAAAAGTCAGCGACTGCTGTCGCAAATGCCAGCGAAAAATGGTCTAATGATGCAGGTAATGTTGTTTTCCAAATATCATGGTATGATGTATTGAACACTGTCAAATGCAAGATATACTGAGCCTTGATTTCTTTGTTTCTTGCAAGATTTGTGAAGAAAAACTGCAGTACTCCCTCAGTGAGAATGTCCAGACCAATGTGCTATGGGGATCTTCCATTACTGACAGCGTCATTCTGCATCCTTGGGCGGAAACCAGTGTTAGCACTGCCAGTGATGCTGCCAATCAAGACTCCCCAAAGGGAACTGAGAGGTTTGTCGGGTACATGTGTGCTACGAGTCGTCATCAAGTGTAAAACCTGACCGTTCTATTTATTTGTCTGTTTATTTATTTATTTTATTTTAAATATACCACTGAATGAACCACCTCTCTTTTCACTGGTTCTGATGTTTCTGTCCTATGATTAATATTTACTGGTGCAGGTTTCACTGCAAAACCAGATTTTTATAAATGTATTTCTGGGGTTTGATTTGTCCCCACAGTAAAGAGGAAACGGTCCCGTCTAACCCAGTTGTACCTAAAAGTACAGATGCCGAAGTGGAAATGGGGACACAGACAATGACGGCGAAGGCTGAAGTCACACCTGATCCTCCTAACCAAGCCGCTAACCAAGCTATGAAAGGTATCTGCTAATACAACCAGCTAATGTAGCATGGTGGACATATCAAATATCCACAGAGTTTGTTTTTTTTTTTTTTGTCCCACTAAAGTTATATTTGGAGTATTTCTCACGAACCACAGCAGTATGTCAAAACTATTATATTTGTGCTTTTATTAAAGTTAGGAATGCTGTGCTTGACTATAAAAAGCAAAAAACTGGGTAATTTTGTGGATTACTAGCAGTGTGCTAAACTATGGGCGTTAGCAGCTTAGCAGTCCTTTTTCCCCAGAAGTAACACAATATGTTGGGCGGGGTTGACGTCTCTTGTGGAGACAGTGAGACGTCACATTCTAGCAACTCTGAGGACGAGAATGCTGCCAAAGTTGAGTGTGATGGTAAATCCAAAATGGTTTATGCAGCTAACGTTTTGCTGACTCGGCTTTCCTGTCATCAGTTGGTTTAGGAACATGAATAAAAGTTTTCCGCGATTTTCACGCTTGTTGTTTGTGCAGCTTTGCAATGGGCCATAATGTGTTATGCTACAGTCAGTCAGTGAGGTAGCCCAGCCAATCTCACGCATTGATGTCACTACCAAGCTGGAACAGCCAATCAGAAAGGCAACATGTCTCTAAGCATGCCTAGAGTTGTAACACTTGCGCACACTTCAAAAGCAGGCATGAACTAATGTTGACAGATGGAACCATTGATGTCATACATGATCGTTTTAAATAGCTAATAATACTAATTCACCACAGCTACACCCTAAAGGTTCTGCATATTTAAATAATATGACTGTATACGCCAAATCGGCATCTCGCCACCACCATGCATGCCGGTCCAGGTCAGAGGGCATGGCTAACCAAAACAACGATAATGTCAGAATGCAAATGCAAGATATACAATGTTTTGAGTTTTGGAAGGTCACTATTTAAAAAGATTTTTGCTGAAAAGGGGGTGGGGGGGGGCATATAGTTACAGGAAAAAGAAAGGAGTTAGTGGCCATTGCTTATGCACTTACATGACAAAAAGCCCTGTAGAAAGGACGAGGAAAAGCAAGTGGCAGGACATGACTACAGGACATGGCTTGAATGAACTCATGGCTTGAGTGCATTTGGATGGACATCAACAAGTATTTGGTTTGTTATGATGAACAACTGTTGGCAAGGCTTGAATATGATTACAGAGAAGGTACATCTGCACTGTGCACGTGTGTGCCGTTTACAAGTAACATGCTTTTCAAAGTTAATTTGTTAGCTTTATATATACTAGTAGGGGCCTAGACTTATATATTTCTGTTTTTAATAGAATTCACATTAGGTTAGGCATATGTGACCCCCTCCAGCATAATACGGATTAAGTTACAATGTGGTGTTTTGATTAAGAGCCAAAGTAAGTTGAAAATGGTGTACCCAGACGAAAATGCGATATCGCTTAAAATACATCCTTCAAAGCCAAATGTTCACTTATGTTACTGATTTTCAAATGGCTTTTGTGGTTGCTCAGGGTATTTCCTTATTATCCATATTCATTACCAGAATCCTCTCCCTACTTGCAGAATGCCAGAAGGAGTCCCCCAATCATATAACGCTAAACTAATGAAAAGCCTCAAAACAGACACGACTCGCTGTGAATGGAACTTGTCTTTGATAGGAAGTCGCTAGTACGATGGCGCTGATTGATGGAGAGCCTTTCGTTTTTAAATTTGTTCTGATCAACACTCACTAAGTAACTCCTGCCTCAGACATCCATGTGACTTCTATTTGAACCTCTTTCTTACACTCACACGTCTTCTGTTCTTTTTTTATCACATCATCATCATCATCATCCTCTTTTCCAGCTAAACTGGCACGCCTTTCCCTCTCTCTCCCCCCACTGCCTCTCTCGCTTCCTCTCTCTCCTGGTTCCAAAGGATTCTGGGAAGGAGGGGATAACCGAATCGGCCGGAGACGGTGCTTCTCAGCAGGAAGCGACCCCGAAGAGGACGACGAAGATGAAGAGCAGGAGGACGAGGCCTCCCGGAAAGTCATCATCGTCACAGAGACCGACGTTCACAAGCGAGTTGGGCTGCGGAGCCTGCTGAAATCGCCCAAGGAGCCCGTCGACAAAGAAAACCGTGACCATGGGAGGAACGTGTCCTTTTTTGATGATGTCACCGTCTATCTGTTCGATCAGGTAGATCCTCAGACTATATTACTCCGAAGTAGCTAGATCCGTGTTCGTTGGCCGCTAACCTGTCAATGTTTTGATCCCCCAGGAAACGCCAACCAACGAGCTGAATTCCAACTCTGCCCCTACAAGTCCGTCCCCTCTTGGAAAGCCCGCCCACTTTGACGCACACAGTTAGTATATTCGCATCAATCCTGTAGTCAAAGGCTTTGTATTCCGTATGGTACGTTTTCCATGTGTCACAAATCGTATTGTATCGTATCGTATTGTACATATTTACTTCCTGTACTGATTAATGACGCACCATCTTCAGAAATAATGTAGGTTATGTAAAAATACCTTTAAAATATTATTTATTTTCCCCCAGCAGGAGCGAGCGGTCACAAAGCCAGCAAGAACAAAGAGCATGGCAAGAACACGAAATCAGCGCTGAGCTCATCAGCAGCATCAGCATCATCACGCTTCACCGTCAGCCCTGCCAACGACCCTCATTTAATCTGACACGCTTTGATGCACACACACACACACACACACACACACACTTTGGAAATATGTAGCGCTCCGGAGTGACGCTCGTCACCCAGAGGTTATTTTTTTAAACTCAAGACTCCTGTTTTTTTTCAAAGCTGGAGAAAAAAGAAAAACAATTCAGGAACTTGTGGCTAATTTGAAACGGAGTTCACGGCTATGCAATAGGAGTCTCGTTCCGGTTGTACCAGCTTCACTCGCTCTATTTTCATGGCTTCTTTCAAGTACGTTTGTATTCTGTATTCAGAAGAGGAAGCACTTTCTTTTGACCAGTACCTGTCTGTCTGTGAGCTTAAATAAAAGCGTTGGAAGTGTGCTGAGGTTCCAGGCTATGATATTACCGCAATATACTGGAGAACGTAGACCTGATGTTACACACCACACACCTAGCAGTCAATGTAAATCTGTTCTCGTTGCAGTCCAGGCGAACCTGATGCCTCTGTATCTAATAGTGCAGTGCTCTTTTAGTCTTTGTACAAATAAATAGTGACATTACAATGGTGTACAAACTCATTTTAGGATTAATTTCACCTTTATTCTTAGATTGCACGCAAGAAGAAAAAAAAACACATACCACTACAAACTCTGTATGTTTTTTAAAAATGTTCATTGCGCAATGTTATTTATTTCCTTGCCTGTTTATTTCTTATTTATTTAGCTGTTATCCTTTTTCCCAACCCTTACCCACACCCTCACCCTCCAAAATATTGCACATTTACTTTGTCTTGGATGTTATGCATTCTTTTAATCAGGTGCTACATGCGTGTAAAAAAAAAAAATCCCAGATTATTCCACCTCCATGAGCTTTGCAACGTTTTCTATGATTTATCGACTTATTTATCCTAGATGTTAGTCAGTATCAATTCGTCGCTCTAGCTTGTCTGTTTGTAAACGTTATTTTGAAGTGTGTTTGATGCATTCTTTATGTTGAATTAACAAGCAATTTAAAAAACGAATCGTCACAAAGCACGGTTAGTTAGCGACACGCTGATTCATGTTTGATAAATCAGTCGGAGGTCAAAAAAAAAGAAGGAGAAAAAAGAACAGCTCATTTGTAAAAGTGGATTTCAGCAACTGTTTCATTGCCAGGTTTCTTAAGGATCATTCTGGGGAAGGACAAAAAAGGAAACTGTGAAACATTTAAACTGTTTGATGAAAATAAATTGTATTGGCTTTTAAAAAATAATGGTGTGTTTGAATTTTTTTTATAAATAGTTCTTAATTTAATATAAAAAACAAACAAATCATTCATTCATTCATTCTTTCAGTGGTAAATACTGATTTTACACAGAAGCGTTCTAGAGAAAAAAACATCATTTCCCAGAAGACTGTGCGCGTGCCTGTGCTATATGTGACGTATTTACTGTGCGACCGCTGCCGCGCAATAAACAGTTGAGAGTAAGTTGGGGATTTTTTCCGTTTTCTGTCTTTAAAGCGGTGAATTTTAGTCTAAAGTTTACTTTTTTTGCACAAATGGAAGACTAGAGACGCTGTTACGTGGTAAGTTTGACTGAAAGAGTTTTTAATTATTTAAAAAGTCGGGGTTTTTTTGTTCCCTCAAAACTAACCAATCAGCTAGGCCGGTGGCTAAGCTAATTATACAGCATATTTAGCAAGCTTGTGTAGCAATGACAACTTAGTTGATTTTCGAGTTTTATTGTTATATACAGGTAACAAGGGAACCTCAATACAGGCAATGAAATTCTTGGACTCAGAAACCCCCTCAATAGCACTTAAGAAACAAATATTGCACATAAAATAACATTTATTAAAAAAAAAACAAACACACACACACATGTATGTATATATATGTATGTATGTATATATATGTATGTATGTATAT
>JAOUQZ010000044.1:1394892-1406031 GCA_028564935.1 Neosilurus hyrtlii | reverse complement strand
AAACCGGACTTCCTCCGGCCCCTGACTGCGCCTAGAAATCCTGTCCATAAAAATTATGAACAGGACCGGTGACAAAGAGCAGCCCTGCTGAAGTCCAACATGCACTGGGAACATTTTATTGTTATTAAAAAAAATTTTATTCATACATACATGTTCATGACCTGTTGTTCTGAACCTGGGTTTGACTCTTCTCTGTGTTCTCTCAGTTCCTGTGCGGGATGATGGGAACATGCCTGATGTCTCCGCTCACCCGTGTGATTAACAGGGCAGAAACCTGGACTGGCTAAAAAAACATGACCAACTAAAAGAATGAAATCTGCGAACCGGTCCAGATCTCTCCGTCTCAGTGTTTCTTAATGAAGATTCTTTATTTTACACCACATCGCTGCTCATTTCTCGTTTCTTTTTATATTAATGTACATCAGAATATCTCCTACATCTTGTGTACCAGAAGATGAATTCATTTTATTATAATTTATTAATTATTTCTCATACAATTCATCTCATATCTGATTCACCTCTGGGCAAGATAGTAAATTATTATTATTATTATCATCAACATCATCAGAATGATGATTATTATTATTATTGTTATTATTATTATTGTTTTTATTATTATGCTTCTGCCTCTGATGGTTTTTAATTCCCCTGGGTATTAGCAATTTAATAATTTCCTGTCCATAAAGAGTGAAGAATAACACTCTATGCATGCACTCTATTGCAACTCTATGCAATGCAACTTTCTTATGCAGTATTGGTGACTCAGTGGGTTTTTTAGGGCGTCTGCGGGATCCTGCTGTTCCTGGTTCGAGTCCAACATTGGGTTTGTTTCAGCACTGTGAAGGACACAATAATTTTGAAAACATCGTAAAAAAAGACGTGCAACGTATCTAGAAATGAATATGGAAAATAGTGTTTCTATACATATAGATATAAATAAATATACAGTTATTTTATCTATTTATTTGTTTCGTATTCTCGCGAGAACCAGATAGAAATCTCGCGAGAACACACTGTATAGCCCATTCAATATACATACCAAATCACTCCTCGCTTCCTACACAAGTGCACTACCTAGGGTACAAAGTAAACGACATCTAGTGCACTACTCTATTACAGAGACGGGATTTGCATCGTCGCTGTTTTTTCAGAGATTTTTTCGGTTAATTTCGAAAATGTTTAATATACAAAATAATAAAAAATCATCATTTATTCATTTCTGACCGATTTATACATGTTTACAGTGTATAAAACCTGATATTAAACATGATTTCCTCTCATTGTTACAGAAAATTGTTTTTTTTTTTAAATGTTTCACTTTTGCAAAAGTCCTAAAAAACAGCGACGATGCAAAACCCGTCTCTGTAATAGAGTAGTGCACTAGATAGTGTACAAGAGCAATTCATTTTGTACCCTCGGTAGGGCACTCGTGTATGGAACAGAGAGTGATATGGTATGTATATTGAATGGGCTATACAGTGAGTTCTCGCGAGATATGACTCGTCCGTGATTTTCCGGGATTTTTCGGGACAGGGGCGGGGACTCACTGTATAGTCCATTCAATATACATACCAGATCACTCCTCACTCCCTACACAAGTGCACTACCTAGGTTACACTATCTAGTGCACTACTCTATGACAGACAAGATTTGCATCGTCGTTGTTTTTTCAGACGTGAATCATTGCAAACGTGAATCATTAAAAAACTCCATTTTCAATAAGAATTAAAGGAAATCCTGTTTAATATCAGGTTTTATACACTGTAAACATGTAGAAATCCGTCAGAAATTAATAAAATAATATTTAAATTTTTATAGAAATTATTTATGAAATGAACCAAAAATCTTTGAAAAAACAGCGACGATGCAAATCCCGTCTCTGTAATAGAGTAGTGCACTAGATAGTGTACAAGAACACTTTACTCTGTACCCTCGGTAGCGCATTTGTGTACAGAAGTGAATTGGCGGAATGAGATGAATCAGAGTTTATTATAATGAGAATCAAACATGGTATTGTGAGTCATTCAATCATTCATTTTCTGAACCGCTTAATCCTAATTAGGGTCACGGGGAGGCTGGCGCCCATCTCAGCCGACTCTGGGTGAGGGCAGGGTACACCCTGGACAGCTCGGCAGGCCATCGCAGGGCCATCAGTCACGTATTGTGAGTCCTTTATTAAAATTATATAATATATTTATGTCGCTCAATCCCTGTTCTCATCCCCCCCAAGAGCCTCAGGAGGATCAGGCTTTCACTCTCTTCCTCTCACGGTCAGGTTTTGTGGCCCCCTGGGTTCTGAAACCCACATGGGCACCACACAGACACACACTTGCACACCTGAGCGGGGGCAACAAACAACAAATTTCAAATTAGAACCACACTCTTCAACACCTTAAGATAATTTTCTATGAGGGTCTAGCTTATGGCAGACCTTCGTACATTAGTCTCTACAACTATAACAGATATCAAATAATATTTGTATTGAATTTGTCATTCATAATTCAAGCATCCAAAAACAAAATTATTCTGTATTTGTAAATGTGAACAATAAGTTGCTCTTAGTAGAACTCTCAAGTAAAGATTTACATACCAGGAGACATCATTCACTAACATCAAACACTCTTAAGCACAACATACTACGAGCACAATCATAGTAGTATTTTTTTAAATTACCCAAATCTTCAGACAGCTTCTTCTGCTCTGCTCGCACTTGTAGAATCTTTTTAGTGCGAATTTTGACTCGCTTCTCCCTACACTATGTGTTGTGCTGATCAGTTTGTACTTCCTTAAGCCGGCTGTAGTTACCGATGGAATAAAGATACATTAGGCTGGATAAAAAATTTCTCGTCGGCCCAGCTGCACCCGGAAATCCGTACCACATCTTTATTCCCCCGGATGTCCCAGAACACGATTCCGTGCACGTAAAAGACTGGTCATCTAGGGTGTAATGTCTTTAGCTACATTTAGCATTAAAACATTTTGGGCTTTGACAGTAACAATCAACAACAACAAAAAAAAGCGTCAACTTTAGGTTTTCAAAAAGTTCTGATGAGAAACTTTTTTTTTATCTGGCCTTAAAAACATTGCACTGTGTTGATACAGATCAGGCTGGAATTTCTTGAGCCAGCTGTAGTTACCTATGGAATAAAGGTACATTAAAAACATTGTACTGTGTTAATGCAGATCAGGCTGTGATTCCTTGTACCGGCTGTAGTTACCTACAGAAAAAAGGTACATTAAAAACATCGCAGTGCTGATGCAGATCAATCTGTAATTCCTTGAGCCGGCTGTAGCTACCGACAGAATAAAGGTACATTAAAAACATCATACTGTGCTGATGCAGATGAGGCTGTAATTTCTTGAGCCGGTTGTAGTCACCTACAGAATAAAGGTGCATTATTAACATTGTACTGTGTTAATGCAGATCAGTCTGTAATTTCTTGAGCTGGTTGTATTTACCTACAGAATAAAGGTACATTAAAAACACTGTACTGTGTTAATGCAGATCAGGCTGGAATTTCTTGAGCCAGCTGTAGTTACCTATGGAATAAAGGTACATTAAAAACACTGTACTGTGTTAATGCAGATCAGGCTTGACTCCTTGAGCTGGTTGTATTTACCTACATAATAAAGGTGCATTAAAAACACTGTACTGTGTTGGCTAGAACACCATACAATTATCCATAAATATCGGCATGACTACTGTTTTAAAAATAATAAAATTGTAACAGTAAAAATATATTAATTTGAGACTGTCTGCACGGTTTTACAACCTACAAAGCAACAAGTACCATCAATTTTAACACATAAATAACACGAATCCACGACACAAACCAAACACTTCCGGGTTTGGAGGTTTTTCTTATATATTTTCCTTTTCATGACCGGAAGTTAAAGCCGACTAACCGCGACAGAGGGCGCGGTGCGAGGTAGATTATTCCTCACGTCATTGGTTGGAAAGAAAAACTTCATTTCCCAGAAGACTGTGCGCGTGCCTGCACTATAAGTGACGTGTTTCCTGTGCGACCGCTGTCGCGCTGTTGAAACGTTTATTTGCGACTGAGTGGTGTTATTTGCCTTTCCTGTCTTCAAGAGCTTGTTTTTTTAGTCTAAATTTCACACTTTTGCACAAGTACGGAACTTGGAGAGACCACTACGAGGTAAGTTTGACTGAATTTATTTTTTTTGGTAAAATAAAACGTTTTTGTGTCCTTTGTGTGCTAAATTAATTGGTTAGGCTAGCCTGATAGCATGTTTAGCGGGCTAATGTAACCATGACAACTTATTTGACATCAGCTTTTATGTGAGATTTTCTGTTTAGTAGTATTAAAAGGAACGTTGCTACGTCACACAGACACAATATGACGTCACACACCGGAAACCTATGGAGTACTTTACAGTGCAACAGACATTTCCCCTCTAATCTGTCTGACTTGATTGATTTGCAGATGTCTTTAGCAGACGAGCTCTTAGCTGATTTGGAGGAAGCAGGAGAAGGAGAAGAAGGACTGTATCCGGGGGAAGAAGGAGAACAGAGCGATGGAGAAATCGCAGACAGGAACGGAGGAGATCTGGAGGACATTCCGGAGGAGATGGAGACAGACTACAGCAACACAGACAGCGTAGCTTCGATAGCGAAACTGCGCAACAGCAAATCGGTGAGTGTCACATGAACGTCCGGTGAATCTCTGTTTCTCCTCTGTGAGAGATCAGTGAGGGAGGAGGGATGGACAGAAAGGTAGATGGGAAGGTGTACAGGTGAACATGTAGACTAAGACAGACGGCATTAGGACAGAGGCACAGAGAGGTGAGACATGCAAGGGATTGATGAGTAGACGGACAGGCAGACGGGTCTCAGCATGGACTGATGGACAGATCGACAGGAAGTCTGAGTAGAATGTGAACAGAAAGGCAGATGGATAGATAGTGGAGTGGCGTGACGCTTGACCTCCTGATACACGCAGTGCCGGGTTTACAAATGTTTTACTAATCTGATTGCACAGAAAGACCATTTTAAGTTCTGTTAAACTGTGTGTGTTTATAGTTTGCTGAGATCATGGATAAGATTGGGCAGTACGTCGAGAATCCACGCAAAAACACAGATGGTAAGTCGATAATGTCCGTCAGACTAAATATTAAGTCATAGTGAGTATATCATGTGCGTAAACCCCCCACCCCCCACCCCCCCATTCTCTCTGTGATCTGTGCTTCCTGTCACAGTTTCAGGTCCGGTGGAGGCCGATCCCGAGTACCGTCTCATCGTTGCTGCTAATAACCTGACTGTGGAGATCGATAACGAACTGAGTAAGATTTTTACTATGTCCTTGCTTTGGGTTGTCTTTGTACCTCTAACAGCTTGGAATCTTTTCTTAGTTTAATTATAAAGTCGTTATACGTGCTGCTGGTGTTATTATTATTATATTGCACTTTGGACAAGTCAGGAAAATAAGAAAGGACAAATGAGCTTTTATAGATGACAAATTGTTGTTTGTGTTTGTTGTTATTTAGACATTATTCACAAGTTTGTGCGTGATAAATATTCAAAGAGATTCCCAGAGCTGGAGTCGCTGGTACCAAATATTCTGGATTACATCAGGACTGTCAAGGTCGACTTTCTTAACTCTGTCAATCTGTACATTTCATTAATTCATTTTAGAGTGTTGTATTGTCACAATTTTGGTCGGGTGTATAATGTGTGTGTGAGTAGGAGCTAGGAAACAACCTGGACAAATGCAAGAACAATGAAACGCTGCAGCAGATTCTGACCAATGCCACCATCATGGTGGTGAGTGTTACTGCCTCCACCACACAGGGGTAAGTGCATATCCCCCCGCCATATGTATATACTGCTGTTTATTTTCTTACACAAGCAGTGATTAATTGTGAGTGATGCGGTTTCCAGTGTACTACTGGCAGAGGACGAGCTTCAGTGCCTAGAGGAGGCGTGCGACATGGCCCTTGAGCTCAACCAATCAAAACACAGGATCTACGAATATGTGGAGTCGAGGATGTCCTTCATCGCTCCCAACCTATCCATCATTGTGGGAGCCTCGACAGCCGCCAAGCTCATGGGTAGCTAGGGTTTTAACACCTTCAGTTTCGTCCTTTACGTTTTGTTTAATATTCTGATAATGTAATGATGTATTAAACAGGTATCGCTGGAGGTCTGACGAACCTGTCAAAGATGCCAGCTTGTAACTTAATGCTGCTGGGAGCACAGAGGAGAACACTGTCGGGCTTCAGCAGCACATCACTGCTCCCTCATACAGGCTACATCTACCACTGCGACGTCATTCAGTCCCTCCCTCCAGTTAGTACACACACACACACCTTAAGTCTCTCCCCTTTATGAATTAGTCATGCATCAGAGTCCCCAGGAATTATTATTATTTTGTGATACGTGTGTGTAGGACCTGAGAAGGAAGGCAGCACGTCAGGTGTCTGCAAAGTGCACACTTGCAGCCCGTGTGGACAGTTTTCATCAGAGCTCAGATGGCAAGGTTTGGGAGTATGCACACACACACACACACACAAAACTTTACTTAATGTAATACATGTCCTCATAAGTGTGTGTGTGTGTGTGTGTGTGTGTGTAGTTTGGTTATGAAATGAAAGAGGAGATAGAGCGTAAATTTGATAAGTGGCAGGAGCCACCGCCCGTCAAACAAGTGAAGCCCCTCCCCGCCCCACTTGATGCATCAAGGACAAAAAGAGGAGGCAGAAGGTGAGAGAGAGAAAATGCATCTGTGTTTGATGTCACTCAATGGTGGCTCAGAGGCTTAGGCTCTGGGTTACTAATCTATCAATACTACCAAGATGCCACTGTTGGACCCCTGAGCAAGGCCTTTAACCCTCAACTGCTCAGTTGAATTAAAAAAAACAAAGCAAGTCTCTCTCTGTAATGGTGTCTGCCAACTGTCTCTCACGCATTGTGTGTGTTTTTAGGTACCGTAAGATGAAGGAGCGTTTGGGACTCACCGAGATCAGAAAACAGGCTAACAGAATGACCTTCGCTGAGGTGTCCCCTCTCTCTCTCTCTCTCTCTCACTCTCTCTCGCTTGCTCTCATTCTCTCTCTCAAATTGTGTGTACACACTAATACTATAGACACGCCTGCACTTTGGACATCAATGTGTTCATCCCGCACTCACACGGTCTACAGCATAAATAAAATACCCATTCAGTCATTCACGGACAACCACAATCGGGGTCCATAAGTATTCGTACAGAGATGCCATGTTCATCCATGGTGTAGTGGGTGTGTGTAGTGTCGGTGTGTCGTTAATGGTTTTGTATCTATGGTGATGACCAATCCCACCGTCTGTAGTATATGATTAAATCGGTTTGAGATTGTTCTCATGGTTCAGGTTGAACTGGAATTCCTCCTCAACATTGATGTGTATGTCTCAGATCGAAGATGACGCGTATCAGGAGGATCTGGGCTTCAGCTTGGGGCAGCTGGGTAAATCAGGCAGCGGCAGGGTGAGACAGGCGCAGGTTAACGATGCCACAAAAGCACGCATCTCCAAATCTCTGCAGGTATGGCTTACAGCTCACACAGATTCTATCGAAACGTGTGCCTGTTAGTACAGAACTAATAATAGGCTTTTATTGTATAGCAATAATTATCAGTTTTATCACTGAGTAGAATTTTCCCAATTGATCTCGCGCAACCTTGGTGTGTGTGTAGCGGACATTGCAGAAGCAGAGTATGACATATGGAGGTAAATCCACCGTGAGGGACCGATCTTCAGGAACAAGTTCCAGTGTGGCGTTCACGCCGTTACAGGTACACACACAAGCGGTTCATGTTTCCTGGAATTTGATGTGCATTTTTTAAATAAAAGCAAGTTGCTATGGTAACTAGCTGGCACTTTCTTTAGCTGGTTAATTATATATCAAGTTCCTTTTTGATCTTTTTATGCTTTTGGGAACACAGCTTGAGAGAACCTGTTGTTTTTTTTTTTTTTTTGTTCCCCCTGCAGGGTTTGGAGATCGTCAATCCACAGGCTGCGGAGAAAAAGGTAGCCGAAGCCAACCAGAAATATTTTTCCAACATGGCCGAGTTCCTCAAGGTCAAGAAACAGGGTGAAGCCAAAGCATCAGACTGAAACGCTCACACACACACACGCGCGCTCTGGATAAAGACTTTTCCTACATGTGTGTGCACAAGGTTTTCTCTGTAAATTCTCTTTGTACTTTGATTTGTTTTTAATAAACGTGAAAGTGTTTAAAATGTTGTGGGATGTTTGTGTAATTAGGATTGTCATAAGCATCTATTGAGGCTAAATCCTCCTCTGCCCTCAAAGTAACACGCACGAGCTCCGGACACGGTAGGGTCAGGCATGAGCAGGGAGAAACGGAAGTATTTGATTGGCTTGAGGGCCACTGAGGAGTATCCAGTGATTGGTTGGTGGTTTTACAGGATTACAGCAGCCACAGATGACAAGAAATTTTCCTTTTGATTTTTGAAGTTATTCATTGCTATCAGGGTGTGAAGACCAATCTTACAGTTTGCATTTTAAGGAAAAAGTTCCCCACCCAAGCTTTAAAGGGTTTAAATCATTTGTTGAAGACCGAGAGCGTGACGAGTCTGGTTCATAAAATTCATTTTATTGAAATTGTACACGTTTGTTTTTCTCCACTCTCAGCCCTGCTAAAGGCCATGAAATTAATTTATACATCACGTACTTCAGGAGAAAAAGTCACAAATCAGCTGCACTTTCAGTCCATGTGCTGGAAAAAACAAACAAACAAAAAAAAAAAACAACAACAAAAACCACAATCCTCAATCTTTGTGTAAAGTCATTCGAGCCTTTTGATGGAAATTTCACTTTTATTCTTCCCTTCTACAATAAGAAAAGAAAAGTGACACGTGTAACGAGGGGTTGAAACTAGAAACTGGGACCCAATCTGAGAATACAAGGAGGACGTCTGCAGGTAGAAATTACACACACACACAAAAAAAAGCCGCAGCGTGCTCTGGGCTCGGGATCTTTTTAATACGGCTCTTTAATCTTTGAGCGAACATCACTGTTAAACAGACACTGGAACCTCATGCGTGTAAACTCTCCTTCTGACACGCACGCATTCTCCATACCAAGAGGAAAAAAAAAAAACAGGATGGCCAGTAACAACAACAATAATAACCACCATCATCATCATTATAACGCCATTTAGGTGACGCAGGCCGAGAAGAGTTCAATTGCATAGCAATTTAATGTGTCCACTCGTTTTCCGTCTCGTCCTCTCTGTCTGTCCTGGACCTGCCTGAGCCTTTACTTTACTTTTTTTTTTGTTTTGTTTATGCAGAAATGATATGTTCAATTAAAAAAAAAAGCATCTCTGTGTGTTTGTGCTTGTATGAGTTCCGAGTCGTGGTGTTAAAGCCTGTGACGTCGAGCCGCGATCCATTTTAAAGGGGTCGCACACGCGCAGCAGCCATGACGGCGCCCCTTTACACAGGTGTGCTGTTGGATGATGCCCTAGAAATCATGAGGCAGTGGCATGTCAATGTGGATGAGAGGACTCCCTGTAGGAGCGCAGCACGGACTGATCAACTCCACGGCTGATCAGAAAAGCTGGGAAGTGCTTTGCGTTACGGGGCGTCATGTCAGTATTGTATTGACTCATACATAATGTGTGGGTGTGGCTAGTGATCCCGGGTGATGAATGACGTCACTGCATGTCAAAGACTTGCTTCATAAAGCACAAACTAACAGCCATGCTTTTATTTATTTCTTTCTTTTAGCAGGGTGATGAGGGTGTGTTTTAATGATGGATATATATATATTTTTTTGCCTTATTTAAATTACGATGAAAGGTGTCTATAATTGAAATAGGTTTCTTAGATAGTTTTTGTTTGTGTAAACAAGCACTCGACCCCGTCTCTCTCTCTCTCTCTCTCTCTGACACACACACACACACACACACACGCACTCTCAGTGATGAAACCCTACTTTACACCCCTCACAGCATGGACTGCACTCCTCTCCTGGAATGTCAACAGCTGCACTTGTTGTCGCTCTCTCTCGGCGTGTCACTGCAGGTCTCGGTCCTCCAGGTATCTGTACTCGAACGTGAAGCCCTCCTTCTTTCTCTGGCCCCATTTTTCATAGTCAAAGTAAATGTAGGTTCCCTACGAACAGAACACAGCCACCGTGTTAGCAGATGAGAGTCAGTGATTTATTTTATTTCTATGGAGAGAAACTCTGAACCTGTTCGAACTCATCGGTGATGGTCTTGGGTTCCTCGTGTCTCTGGAACCACATCATGTATTTCGTGTGGAATCGCCAAGACTGCTTCTTTAAGGCTTTTGCTGACAGATACTGAGCCTTTGTACCCTAAAACACACACACACAGTTAAGCCATGTGCTAAAGTTTCTATATTATTTCAGTTTGAAACACACCCACCTCCAGATAGTAGAAGATGAAGAACAGGGTCTCGGTGGAGAGTCTCTGGTAGAAGTCGATGGAGTCGCAGTGATGAGGAGGAGTGTGATGGTGGAAAGGCAAAAGAGGGCATGGAGTTCTCATCACATATTGCCTACAATGTGAGTGAGAGAGAGAGAGAGAGAGCAAGAGAGGGAGAGAGACCTAACTTGTCTTCTGTGATGACATTGGATCATCATCAACACCCCCTAGTGGTTATTCTTGTGCGTCAAAATAAAAACGAGGCTTTTTTTGAATACCTGATCCTTTCGGAGTCTGACGGGAGGGGCATGTGCCCCCATGCTGCCTCCTGCATGATCTGCTGATACAGCTGCTCTTTAGAGAGAGGGGCAGGCCCTAGAGGGCACGCCCCCAACGTAGGAGGAAGATTCACCTCTGTTACGGCGGGCTGCGGAGGGACCGCGGGGCCGGGGGCAGACGAGGATCCCGAAAACAAATCTGTAACGAAAGCTTATTAGTCCAGACTGCAGGAATGTCTTGGATACCGTGTGTGTGTGTGTGTGTGTCAAAGTACCTCGTTCTGTCAGATGAAGTGGTGGGATTTCTCCGTCCAGTCCTGAACCTAGAGCTGCTCGCTCAGCCATTGCTTTCAGAGAACTCAGAGGCTCAGGAGTCTACACACACACACACACACACACACACACACACACACACACACACACACACACACACACACACACACACACAC
>JAOUQZ010000044.1:1384236-1394792 GCA_028564935.1 Neosilurus hyrtlii | reverse complement strand
ACACACACACACACACACACACACACACACACACACACACACACACACACACACACACACACACACACAGTGGTGTTGAGAGCGACTGCACTGTTTCACCAGATGATTCTTGTTCTTTAAAACAAACGAAAGACAGACCTTTATAGCCTCTGGGTTAGGTGTGTACGAGTGCGGTCCGTTCAGTAAACTCCCACCACCGGGGGCGCTGTCTGAGAAAGAAGGAGACTGAGAAGTGGGAGGAAGCGTGATGGAGCTTAGCAGGGTCGGCCCATTATCCAGCCTAAGATAGAGACACAGATGAGGTGAGAGTATAAAACTGGAAACGGGCTGCGTCTTGTTCTCAGTGACCGATCGACTGCTTACGTCTGATTGACCGAAGAGCTGGTAGAAGATGGCTGGCTGCTCTGTGATAGGCTGGCGCTGCTGAGAGAGGAGTCTGAGCTGCTGTCGGCCACCACAGCGCTGTACGCTAGAGGGTCTTAGGGTTAAACACATCACTTGGATTAGACTTAAAGGGCAATATTGATTAATATTAATATAAGGGTTCAGACTAACCCTGTTTTCTCCTGAGGTTAGGGGTCTAAAATATAAATAGGTATTACAAGTGCAAAAATATCTCAAACACGCCATCATTCTCTCATAACTGGCTGTTACTTCCTAACCTCATATGTGGCTCCGCCTCCAAAAAATAATGCCTCTGGGATTCAACTCACTTGTTCCTCCGTTTTGTTTCACCACACTTGGCGGTCGGGCTGGTGCAACATTACCCAGAATGCTCCCTGATGACAAGGTACTGCCCCCGTTGACAGGGCCCATGCTAGCTCCGCCCCCTGGTACTGTTCCAACTGGGCTGATGGGTACCTGTGCTGCCCCCTGGTGGGTTGACTGTGCTGGACTGAGACCCAAAATTCCCCCGCTGGAGCCCATAGGAACTGTCCCGTTAGCGTTAGGTGTGGAATTAGTGTTAGAGTTTGCTCCGCCCACTACTGAAACGGTGCTACTGTTGCTGCTGTTATTTCCCGCGGGTCCACTTGGGCCGCTCCCAGCTGCTGCCTGGGCGTAAGGAGTGGGCAGGGAGCTGGAAATAATGGCAGCCATGTTGCTGGGCATCATCCCTGGGATGCTGCTGCTCGTCACGGCCGTGCCCGCTTTGACCACATTCAGCCCTGCTGATGTCATCGGTTGAGAGTTAGGAGTGGGCAGGGCTAAGGGGGTGCTAGACGAGGGCAAATTAGGGTGGCTGGGCGGACTGGATGTACTGCTGGATGTCACCGAAGAGGAAGACGATGATGAAGACGAGGACGACGATGAAGAGGAGGAGGAGGACGACAGCTTGCTGTGCGGATGCTGCTGGACTGCGCTGCTGAAACTGCCCAGGAGGGTGTTACCCCCGGAAACTGATGCCGTTCCCCCAACGACAGCTGCCATCGAAACGAGGGACGAGGTGGACGAGGAGGAAAAGCCGGATGATGACGAGGATGAGGAGGAGAAAGAAGACAGGGGGTTGCTGCTCTTCACAGGCGACTGAGAAAACACAATTGTAAGCATCGTAAATTAATATAAAGATCATCGGCACGACCATCGGCGCTTCCTCAACGTGTTAAAAACATTAATATGCAAATGAGTAATGCGTTGTGCGGCAGTAATAGTTTATTGTGCCAGCTAAAAAGATGTAGATGGTGGTGGTCATGTGATAGGAAAGGCAATACTCGATTGGTGGGAACTGGATACGACTAAAATTAGGGGAGAAAATGGGGAGGTGAGGAGGAGAAACGAAGATACCTTCTGCATATGGCTCCTAGAATTCTTTTTACATCATTAAAAAAACATTTTACTTTATTTAAAAAAATATTTTATTTAAAAAGTGTATTTTATTTTATTTAAAAAGTGAATTTTATTCTATTTAAAAAGTAAATTTTAATTTATTTAAAAAAGTGAATTTTTTTTATTTAAAAAGTGAATTTTAATTTATTTAAAAAGTGAATTTTACTTAAAAAGTGTATTTTATTTTATTTAAAAAGTGAATTTTATTTAATGTCATGTCATGTCATTTTCTGAACCGCTTATTCCTAACTAGGGTCGGGTTATTAAAAAGTGTATTTTGTTTTATTTACCAGGTTTATTTTATTTTGTTTTATTTAAAAAATTGCAGTTTATTTTGTTTTATTAAAAAATTGTATTTTATTCAATGTAAAAAACTTTATTTTATGGCTTGAAACGAGTAACAGTTTGGAGGGGTAGATAAAGTAGTAGTAGTTCCCATCACTCAGACATTTAGTTCCATTACCACAGTTATATACCAGCATGAGAACATTTATATATTTGTATATTTGTATCCGATATTTTATTTTTCTCATATGTGTATTTTATTATATTTCATTTTATTTTATTATTCTATATTTTTACTATTTCTATCCTTTTGCTTTCTATATAGATTTCATATTATCTGACCTTTGCTCTTTTGTTTGTTTCTCCTTGTTACCTGATCTCCTTGTTTATTCTTTACATTCTGGACAGTCGTACTAAGCATTTCACTACATATTGTACTGTGTAGAATTTGTATGTGACAAATAAATTTGAATTTGAAATTTGAATTTGATAAGCATCACCACAGGGTTCCCATGTGTACAAATACAGACAGACATAATGTTCGCGACACCGAAAAATCAGATTAATGCCATACCAATTTCTTTGAAGTATGGTGCTCCAGAGCTCCGCTGATAAAATAGGTATAAAATGTGAATTTAGGCTCATGAATAAATATCAAGGTGGACAGTCTCCAGAACTCACCTGGCTCACTTCGCTGTCAGTCGATCGTCCTCTCTTCTTCTCCTCTTCGGAAATCTCCTGAGCATACCCACACAATACATAACCAATTAAATCAAACCTAACATTACCGGGCGTGTCTTTAACAAGCTCAGTCGAGGTCCAATATATACTGTGTCCCAAATCCTAAATATGCTACCGACATGATCACAAAAGCAATCTTAAATAATACTGAAAACAGGAAGAGACATTACGATGTTAGCTGTGGCAGGAGACGGAGGGATGGGAGAGGATGACGTGGTGGAGGTGGGAGTGCTCATCTCTTCTTCGTTGTGTCCCTGCGGAGATGTAGCCAACATGGCTGAAGAGGGAGAGAGAGGGAGAGAGAGAGAGAGAAAGAGAGACAGGGTTGGGGGTGTTTAAATACTACTAAAAGCTATTCTACACAAGAATTAAACACAGTTTTGATCACACACACACACACACTTACGGATGTCTTCGAGGTCCAGGTCATCGTACAGAAATTCATTCTCCTTGAAGTCAGGATCCTGTGAGGAGTCGATGTAGTAGTCCACGTCGTCTTTTATTTTATGGATCGCATCCACCTGAGGAGTGAGGGAGGGAGTGAGGGGTCACATGATGATTATAAAAATCAAATGTCAGAATAATTTGATCTCTTGTGTTCGGAAGTCTCACCTGTACCGAGTCGTTGTCTAACATCCTTAAGATGGTCTCCAGCATGCGGATGTGATAGCGGTGTCTCTCGATCAGCTTCTTCAGTTCCTCGATACGATCCTGTTTCTAAACAAACACACACACACACACACACACACACACACACACACACACACACAGAGCGGATAGGCTTTTTGTCTACTATCGTCAAACCACCGCAACATTTCCTCAGTTCCCAGTTTGCACCTGGGGAGGAAGAGCGTCATATGACACTCTGTGATACTAGCATACAGTACAGCCCTTTACTGAGGATTTAATATTCCGTGAATTGCTCGCACTGACCTCCTTGTCTCCTTTCTTCTTCCTGGTCTGAACAGACAGAGACTCCACCTCACTCTCAAACTGATCCACCTGCATGTTCAGAGTGTCGATCGTGTTCTGCAGACAGACCAGAAAACAAAACAAAACAGGAGATGCGTGACAACGGGCTGCGTCCCAAACAGCACACCAGCGAATGAAGGTTTGGTTCCTGATGGTACTTTACCGTGAGCCACTGTTCCGTTTCCTCCTTCTCCTTCTGTGCCGGATCCACTTTCTGAGCCAGACCTAGTCCTTCTTTAGAGTACGCCTTCGTCTTCGTTTCCCGCTCTACCACTTTAAAGCGCTCCATTTGCTGCATAGACAACCACCAGGGTTCATTATTATCTTTCTGACAGAATTCATGACAGTAACTCTTAAAGTCACTTCCCTAAATAATAATTCCTGACCGTCTCGATTAGCTTCCGGTTCTCCACCAGCTGCCGTTTATCTTTGATCTCATTGGACGCCACCCATGACTTAATCTGGTCTCGAAGTCTCTGTGAAGAAGATGTTCATGGAGGAGGTGGAGGGGTTAGTGTACTAAAACTACTGAGGGAAGGAGAGAGATAAGACAAAAAAAATAGCCGCTCTACAAAACGTCGTAACCCCTCAGCCAGGACACCTCAAGAACAGACGCCATCCCCCATACGAACAGTTTTGGACAATCAACATTTTATTAGCCACCCTACACACATAGGTCATAGGAAGTGCCCATGCAAAAGTTTAGAAAGCTATCATGCATGTGAGCCAAGCAATTGCCCGGACAAACTTTATATGTTCAAGGTCACTGTGCCAAGGTCAAAGGTCACATATGCAAATGAGCTACCCCGCGCACAGGTGTAGGTCATAGGGAGTGCCTATGCAAAATTTCAGAAAGCTGGCCTGTGCATGAGCCGAGCAATGGCTGGGACAAGTTACTGTCACGCCGGCCGCCCTGGCCGCCAAGCCAACGACAATACCCCTCCAGCCATAACTGGCTGAGGGGTAAAGATTAATGAGTGAGGGAATGGAGGAAAGAGAGACAGCCTGGTAGATAGATATACAGACACTAATGGATGGATGGATGGACTGATCAAATCTGACCTGGAGCTTTTTGATCTCCTTCTTGAGGTCTGCTTCGTATTTCTCCTTCTGGTTGGCGTTGGCTGCATTGTGAAGCTGTTTAACACAAAACACACTTTTTACTCACTGACACCATGAACAGAGAAGAGCAGCATCTCACACTCTATCAGCCAGAGCCGTGCATCTGTGCATCCACCATGCTTGTTCACAATCACATCCCTGTCCCTCCCCGCTAGATACACAGTTCTCTGAATGCAGCCTTCGGGAAGGGACCGTGTTTATCCCTGGAGACGTGTGGGACTGGGGGCAGCCGTAGTCTAATGGTTAGAGGCGGCTTTGAGACTGAAAGGTCGCTGGTTCGATTCCCAAACCAACATGAAAAATGTGGCGGCGGGATAGTGAGCTGCACCTTCCCTTCCTCCACGTTCATGGCTGACATGCCCTTGAACAAGGCACCGAACCCCAAACTGCTCAATGTGTGGCAGCCCACTACTCTGAGAGTGTGTGTGTGTGTGCTCACTTTGGATGGGTTAAATGCAGAGGCAATAATTTTCCGTGTGGGATTAATACAGTACAGCAAAAAAATAAAAACATACTATATAATTATGTAATAACATATATTAATAGTAATAATAATGTCAGCTCTCACCTTTTGCCAAATGTCCTCAAACTGTTCCACCCCCTCAGCGACTTTTTTCAAACACCGGTCTATTTCACCTGCATGTGTGCAAGTGTGTGTGTGTGAAAGAGAGAGAGAGAGAGAGAAAGAAAGAGAGAGAGAGAGAAAGAGATAACACAGACAGGGACAGAAGACACATTCGTGGCAGAGTGTACACAAAAGCAAATGAATAAAAACTGCCTTGGTGTCCTGAAACATGTTTTACCTTGGAGTTTTCTCTTATCGGCCATGGCTTGGCTATGATACTGTCTTCATACCTTCTGTCCCTGTTATGAAGAGGGGCATAAATAAGATTTATTCATTTATAACAACCTGTACATAAACTGAGTATGTATCCGAACTTGCACATATGCATGCAGATTAATAAGAATAACAATAACAATTTCATTATGGACAGAAATCCAGTCCTTGCTTCTTCTTCAAGCACTTATCTCGTGCACTTTTATTTATATTTACTTCCTCGGTGCACAGAAACAACTCTATGTAAACAAATCTGGCCGAATATCGAACACCGCATTAGCTACCTGTATGTGTTTTAATTTTTTTTTTTATTATTATTCTGTTCGAACACACCCACCAGTAAATCTAAGCATTTGCTTTCACATAAACACATCCATATTGTCAGGTTGAGCGCGAGCGCAGGTTTTAGCTAGCACAACGGCATTAGCCGATTAGCAATGTTTATCCTCGCGCAGGCGGTGTTGACTAGAATAATAATAATAAACACATCTGAGTTATATCACAGGGCTTTATTAACCATTTTGACGTCGTTTGGATGATGTTAGATTTCAGTCCAGAATGCCAAGCTAACGTCAACCTGGCTATCCAGTCTAAGCTAAAGCTAATGCTAAAGCTAATGCTAATGCTAACGCTCGGCTACATTAGCCAGGCTGCAGAATAACAGCGTACACAGCTCATTATATACACCTCACTTGTATGTCCTGTACCTTTTTCTCGGGTATAAATATTATTTGTTTATATATTTTCTCCAAGCCTCAAATTAAAACAAATAATTTCCAAATTGACAATTTTTTCTTTCGTTCTTCTTCTCGTCACTCTCAGTACAGGAGCTACATTAAAGATGGACGGAAAAGACCCGCCTCCATTGCGCGAAGATCCGCCTCCAAATCATTTCCCTCCGTCGTGATTGGATAAAACATGAAGCCATTTTTTTTGGTAAATTTCCGCCGCTGTTGTTTTTTTCTTATTTTATGATTGGTGAGAATTTGCTGTCACTCATGGAAAAGGGCCACAAGTACTTTAGCTTCATTGGCTGCGATTTTAGGTCGAAGGTTATATTTACGGAAATAATATCAATATCAAATTACATTTTTGAGGATTTATTGAATTAATCAATAACTCACGCATTTTGCCAAACTGGAGCCTATCTCAGCCAACACTGGGTAAAGGCGAGGTATACCCTGTACAGCTCACCAGACCAGTGCAGAGTCAACACACACATACAAACAACTATTTGCACTCATACTCACACCAAGGGGCAATTTGGACCAGCTATTTAGTGTAATGTGCATGTCTTTGCACTGTAGGAGGAAACCGGAGTACCCAGAGGAAACCCACAACAGCACTGGGAGAACATTCAAACTCCACACTCCAGCCTAGGACTCAGGACCCAGGACTTTCTTATTGTGAGGCGAACGTGCTAACCGCTGCAATAACAATAACAATCATAACAATATTATAACAATAACAACAATGGAGCAGTATTGGCTCGGTGGTTCAAGTTCTGGCTTACTGATCCGAAGGTCGCTGGCTCGGGCCCCACTATCATCGATGCAGCTAACTGGGTTATTATCAAAAGCCAGCAGTGTCTCTCACTGTCTGTGATGAGAGGCATGTAAAAGAACCATTGCTGTCATTTGTAAAGAGGAGGCCACTGGATTACCATCGACGTGTTTCTGCCATGTGATGGCCTGGTGAGCTGTCCAGGGTGTACTCTGCCCTCGCCCAAAGTCGGCTGAGATGGGCCCAGCCCCTCCCCCCCAACCCTAATTAGGATTAAACGCTTCAATAATTTACCTTAGGCTCATTAACTGATAACATTGCAAAGTTTACGCCGATTACTAGTAAAAAAATCTGTGATTTCAAGAATAAAGGCGTCAAGTTAAAAAATAAAGCTTCAATTACAACTTTATTCTCATAATATAATGACTTTATTTTTGTTCTTTTTATTCTCATTCTCTATTCTCTTTATTTTCTTTATTCTCGACTTAGTGTAGCCTTAATACTCGTACAAGCATTTGCTGTTGAAGTAAAATTAAAAAGCAAGCTTCCATATTCTTCTCTTACACATGAACATAAGTACATTTTCATTATCAGGTGGTTTTTACTTAGTTTCGAAGTTGTAGTCTGCTTAAATCCATTTAATAGTTTGCATTAGCCAGTTTAAAAAGACTGTTGTTTCATTCTTGCTAGTGCACAAAAATGGCACATGAATTCCCCAGTACATATAAGGCAAGTTATTGGCAAAAATAACAGTATACAGATATTAAACTAACAAATCAGATAGGAACTATTGAGCTTGTGAATAAAATAATACTAGGCCCATGTACACATAATGCAAACTTCTATTCATATACATGAGACAAACATTGACTCATTTATAGGAACAAATGCTATAAATCCCCCTATATGCAAATCACTTACGTATTTACTGTCACAGCATAATGTCACCTCCTTGTGTGTGGATTTATCATTTGTTATTTTTTCAGTTTGGGTTTAATTTCTTTTCAAGGTGATATTATTTTTATGGGATAAGAGGCACTGCAAGACTGTAATAATGAAAATTAGAAAATTTCCTGCAGAAATTTGAAATGTTTGCTTGCAGCTTGGAGCCTGTCCTCCTGGTGATCTCACGTCTTGGGAGGAGGCATCAGTTCATGGTAGTAGATGCTGGAAGACTTCAGTAGAGTGTAAAAGGTTATAAGTTGTTTTTGTTTTTGTGAAATGTAGGAGATGATGTCACAAAGTAGGATTGGAATCTGTTAAGATATCACAGAAAGGGTTTTTTGTAAGGGGAGTGAGGATGAATGACGATGAGGAGTGATGAAGAGGAAGTATGGTGATGAAGAGGAGATGAGGAGATATCATCACCACGATTTCCCATTTACTCCTATCAGGACATTGCATATTATTCACAATCTACCAGCACATTTTTAAAATACAATTTGTGAGTGTACGTGTGTGTGTGTGTGAGATGAAAAGCAGTAATAAAAAGGATATGATGTCCCAAAAAGGGATGGAATCTGTGAGGATGTGACAGAGAGGAAGTGATGTCATAGAGTATGTTATAAAGAAGAGGGCATGATGTCAGAATGACTTTGGCCATAAAAGGAAAAAAATGGCAAGACTAATAACTATTCATATTGATAAAATAAATAAGCTCACGCTTGGACCCCTTATAATAAGTATACAGGATAATAATATGCTCCCTGCTTCAGCAGGCAACCATCAATTGAAATATCTCTAAATGAACCAATGACGTCACTCCATTCATCATTGACCATGCGGTGATCCAAGAATGATACAAGCCTCGAAGCGAGGCTTCTCTTACTGTCACTTGATAAAAACTTTGAAGCCTCGGGTGCTCCATCACTACTGTGGCTTCAATAACTTAATATATTTACACAAAATTTTCACCAAATGTGGCTCTTGTGCCAACAAAACACTGACAAAAATTTGGATGGGATCCGGATCTTTTAACATTGCGAGCAATAGGGCAAATTTAGATCTTTTAGATGGTGAAGGTGGAGTGTCAGTTAGCATCACAGAAAGAAGGTCCTGAGTTTGAGTCCCAAGCTCAGGCATTTCCGTGTGGAGTTTCGCAAGTCCCCCCTGTGTGCATGGGTTTCCTCGGGGTACTCTGGTTTCCTCCAACGGTCCAAAGACCGTTTAATTTTTAGTTACTCTAGTTCTTCCTGATGAATCATATTCATTGTGTCTGTGTTTGTTTGATCTGTGGTGTGTTGACTGATTCTGAAAACATTCCTTCCACTGATCCATTTCCGCATGAAACATCGACGCACACACGATTGGCTCGACGGTCTGTCAGTCAAACTCGTAACGCCCAGCCCCTGTCGGCCGGCACTTCCGGAACTCCGGCAGCCGAGAGGCTCAGTGACATCAGCCAGTCAGTCAGTCAGGCTGTACGCGAGGAGACCCTTGGAAGGTGAGTTTATCGTTTTCTTGTTTGTTACGGGTTGTGTTTTTATCCAGTATGTGTTCAGCTTTAGTGTTTGAATCCCGTGTGTTTTGTCGACACGTCTAAATGTAAAAAAGTAAATAAAATAACGCTGTTACTGAGAGAAATTCGGGAGGGAGTTTGTTGTTGTTGTTGGCCTAACCACCAGCTCAGGGGCTAACAGCTAACAAAATATCAACAAAAGAACTGTTTCCGGTTTTATTTTATGGTGTTTATTCATGTCGTGGATGGATAAAAGAGTAGAGAGTTGTGTTGTTGTCTTTACACCTCTTGTGGCTTGTTCTGTGTTCTGTGCTAGCTTTAGCCTAACAGTAAACTCTTTATTTTTAATAAACTCCTTTTCATAGAGCTAAAGTCTATAAAGCATAATAATAGTAATAATAACAACAAACACTGTTCGTTTGTAATAATAATAATAACCACCTGTGACAAAGCTGATGCTGAAAGCTTGAACTCCTTGTGCATGGCAGCAAAACTAATTTTAATTTTAAATATATCTATCTTGCATTCTATGCTAATGTTATATTTCTATTCTGGACAGAAAGGGATTGAAGGAATTGCTGGTGTGATAAGTTATCTCTCTCTCTCTCTCTCTTTATCTGGTCTCTTTTATCAACGTAGGGCTTTATGATCATGTTAGTGATAACTGGTTACATAAATAAATGCCTGCCTTCAGGAAAAGTGTGTAACCCAAAGTACTCTTCAAGAGAGGAGTGTGTTTAATAAAAGCAACAACTAAACCACGGGTTATTATTTCGTTTCATTTCATTTCATCTCGTCAAAGTTTGAGTGACG
>JAOUQZ010000044.1:1367444-1378337 GCA_028564935.1 Neosilurus hyrtlii | reverse complement strand
GTGTGTGTGTGTGTGTGTGTGTGTGTGTGTGTGTGTGTGTGTATATATATATATATATATATATACACACACACACAGTCAAGCTTGAAATTATTGATACCCCTGGCAAATTTTGACTTAAAGTTACTTTTATTTAACCATCAAGGGTTTTTTTACCTGAAATGACACAGGCTTCTCCAAATGATAATAAGTTAATGTATAAGAGGCTTCATTGTGGAAAAAATTACTTCTTATTTTTATTTACATTTGAACAAAAAGTAGCCTGTCCAAAATCTTTCATCCTCTTCTCAATAATCAATAGCCTTTATTGGCTATTACAGCAATCAGATGCTTCCTATAATTGCTGACCTGCTTTTTGCACGTCTCCACTGGTATTTTTGGCCATTCATCTTTAGCGATGAGCCGATGAGCTCCACCCCTTTCATGTTGGAGGGTTTCCTTGCCATCACCCTTCAACTTCTTTCACAGATTCTCAACTGGATTAAAGTCAGGACTCAAACCTGCACAACTTAATGTTAATGTTTTTATCCGCTAACCATTTCTTCACCACTCTTGCTGGATGTTTTGGGTTGTTGTTGTGTTGAAATGGTGCCCCAGGCCAAGTTTCCCTGCAGACTGCCTGATGTCGTTGTTGAGAATCTTGATGTGTTGCTTTTTTTTCATGGTGCCGTTTACTGTGGTTAGGTTCTATGGTCCACTGGCTGAAAAACACTCCCAAAGCATGTGGTTCCCACCATGTTTGACAGTGGGGATGGGGTTCTTAGGGTTGAAGGCTAGGGGTTCGGGTTACATCATTGAGGCTAAACAATGAAATTTTTGTTTCATCTGACCATAAAACAGAAGACCAGAAGTCGTCTTCTTTGTCCAGGTGAGCATTTGGGATGGCCAGGCGGGCATTCGTGTGACTTATCTGGAGAAGTGGCGTCCTCCTTGGTCTGCGTCCGTGCAGTCCGCCCATGTTGTTGTTGTTTTGCGAACCCAGCAGTGTCCGTTGGCAGGTCTGCCTCGAAACGTTGCCTCCAGCAGAGCCCGGACTCACCAGTACGGCCATGGTGGTGATCCTTGGATTCTTTTTCACCTCTCTCACTCTCCTCCTGGCCAGCACAGGTGTCACTTTGGGCTTCTGACCACGTCCTCTGAGATTTTCCACAGTGCAGGACGTCTTGTAATTTTATACTTCACACTGTAGCAGCTGGAACTTGAAAACATTTAGATGTGGCCTTATAGCCCTTTCCTGACTTGTGAGCAGCCACAATGCGCAGCCGCAGGGCCTCAGTGAGCTCCTTTGTCTGAGCCACGACCGTCCACAAACCGACTGCAGAGAGCTGCTGCTTCTCACCTGTTGAGTTGATTGTAACAGCTGTTCCCAGTGAATCAGGGTCATTGGGATGCTTTATGACAGTTTGGACTATTTGGATTGGTATAGAACTTTGGATTTTTTTCTACAGACTGTGACGGATTGTAAAGGGTATGAATCGTTTTGGACAGGCCACTTTTTGTTCAAATGTAAATAAAAACTCAGAAATATTTTTTTCCACAATGATGCCTCTTGTACATTGTCTTATCTTTTGGGAGAAGCCTGTGTCATTTCCGGTCAAAAAAAAAATCAGGGCTATGAATAATTTCGTGCTTTCCTATATATAAACTACAGTATATACCATGTCATATATACTTATCTTTTTTTTTCCCCCTGCAGGGAGTTCTGGGATGTCTGAAAGATCCGAAGCCTGATGACGTAACCTGGTGACATCACTAACCCCATCCCCCCCTCCTTCCCTCCTCTGGCTCTGCACTGCTCTGTTGGAAAGTGTGTTTACACGTTTCCAGGAACATGGATGTCAGCCATCGCACCGCGTCTGGATTCGGCGATGTGACGCACTCTGAAACAGGAAGTGACCTCGTTGTGAGATAACTGACCCGCGTTTTTATCGCGCCATACTTCTACGTACATGTTTTTAAAAGGGTTCTTCGCCACCTTAAAACCAATCACGTTTACGTCCGTGCACCACACCTCCTTACCTCATGACATCAGCACTGTGTTTCTCCAACACTAACCATTATTATTTCTTTTGTTTTTAATCACAGTGAGATTTTATTGTTATTTATAACACGGACACTTATTTATTAACGTTTACTTTGATGTCACTGTAAGCGTCTTTTACTTTTTCAGTTCACATACACTGAGTAGTCGAGGCCTGGAGGACGCCGTGGTTACTATTTTTTTGATGTGGAAGGAGATTTCAGATGCTGGTATTTTTTGCGTCTGGCAATAAGTGCAATCAGGGATCAGTCTGCCTGCTTACAGGGAGCTTTTTCATCTAGAAACCAAAAAAAACGTTTTTGTTGACTAAAAATGCTGTCCGGCATCATTTTCTGTCTGAATGCTAGAAAAAAAGTGCATGTGAAACTTTAATGAGGAACTCTTTTGCTTGACTCACCCCAGATTTGTAACTGGACCACAGACACTGACTCCATACTTACTACTACTATCAGCTGCGCAGCTCCAGACTTAGTGTAGGCGGGGTTTAAATGATTAAAACAGAAGACTGACCGCACGAGCTTCTCAACAACCGTTTAATGTGTTTATACCTCATGGCGTTTATTTTTCCTCTACACGTCACTGAATGAAATCCAATTAATCTTTGGAGTGAGGTTTTTTTTTTTGTTTTGTTTTGTTTTTTTTAAATACAAACGTTGGCGAATATCAGATTCTGGGAATTAAAAACCTGCTGAATCCTTTAAAAAAGGTTGAAAACCAAAGCTTGTAAAATGCAATACTTACTTTGCCCTATGTACCTGCACCAGCGGCCGCATGCTGCATGAGGCACGAAGTTGTCCGCATGACAAACAAGCTGAAGTGAGCTGTGAAACGAACAAACACACACGTCCTAGAGACTGGGCTGCTTTTGGTGTTACGATTATACACAGAAATATTCAAAAAAACTCCCACCTGCTCGTATCAGCCAATCAGCTCGTACAGAAAAAAAAACACGGATGGTGTTTTTTTTTTTTTTTGTTTGTTTTGTTTTGTTTTGTTTTTGGAAGATGGATTGTGCCGCACCAGATTGTGCATGAGTAAGTAATATACAAGACTGTCAGAATGCGCTCTCCGAGTCCTCGCAGTTCGTCCCCGAACTCTTTCCAGACCCAGGATGCTTTGCTGCACGGCCAGTTCACGGACTGGAGCTTGGGCGGGAACTCAGGGGGGAGCTCGGGAGGGAGCAGCAGCAGCGCCGAGAGTGGCCCGAATAGCCCTGGCCCTGCAGGCAGTGGTTCAGTACCTTCGAGCCCTTCGTCCTGCACCTACGACCTCACTCTGACCTCTACTCATATCATCGTGCAGAGGATTTGTCCTCGACCGGGGAAGGAAGGCAGGGTCTTGCTGCCTCTCTCTGAACTGGCGGGGTGTAACTGCCCCCGCGCTCCTGCCCCGCCGCTGTTGGTACTCTATTGGTACCCAGTGGGACGGCGGCGCAGGGGTGTGGCTAAACGCAGGCAAGTGCGTGCGTACATGGCTGAGAGCAGAGCGGAGGCGGAGAAATGGAACACGGCCGTGCAGTGCCTGCTGAGGGGCATTGACATCAGTGTCTACACAGGTGTGTGTGTGTGGGGGGTTGGTGTTGGGGGGGGGGTTCAACAATCTTTATACTGTGCTTCATAAAACATCCATTCTCATCCTTTTTCTAGAATTGAGCAAAAGTGTGTTGCCCCGCCCACGTCGCCTGCTGCTATTGGTCAATCCATTCAGTGGGCGGGGTTTGGCAATGCAGTGGTGTCAAACTCACATTTTACCCATGATCAGTGAAGCCAACATCAGTTACAACCTCATACAGACAGGTACTGCCGCTGGGTTTTATTTGTTTAATAATTAATTTTTAATTTTAATAAGGTAGTTAATGGTATCAACTGTGTTTGTTTTATGTAAGTGTAAATATAATGTTTCATGTTAATTTGCCAAAATTTTATATAATTGTGTTATTCTGTTAAATAATGAGATTTATGGATTAAATAGAATCCTGTAATTTTATCAACTCGAACCTTCTAAGAGCTAATAAAAATGTTTTTTTGGTTTTTTTATGTGTTATTACAGTTGTTGAAATCATATTTATTTATTTTTTGTTTCGTATTCACGCCCTGTTGTGTATTAGAACGGCAGAATCATGCCCGCGAGCTGATCAGGGAGATTTCTCTACACGAGTGGGATGGCATCGTCATTGTCTCTGGAGATGGACTGCTCCACGAGGTCCTGCCTTCTTAAAGATGATGCATCTACACTGGTTATTGGTTGTGGACTGAAACTGATGTGATTTTGTCTTGTGCTCCGTACAGGTGATTAACGGCCTCATGGACAGGCCCGACTGGGAACAAGCAATTAAAACACCAGTGGGAATTTTACCGTGTGGCTCTGGCAACGCGCTTGCTGGCTCCATTAACCACTATGCAGGGTAAAACACTAACCTGGCCTTACCTTTACCTCTCCTAAGTCATCTGGTGTGGCTCTAACAACTCACCTAGCCGTATCTCCACCTATAGTAACTAACCTGGTCATACCTTTATGTCTACCTCTGCTAACTCACCTATCTGTACCTCTTTTTACTGTAATTAACATTGCCTTAGCTTTACCTCTGACAAGTCAGCTGGCCTTCTCTTAATCTGTAGTAACTAACCTGGTCTTAACTCTGCCTATCTACTCATCTGGCCATACCTCTAACTGTCATAACCTGGTCAGCTGGCGTTAGCTGTAGGGCAATTCCATCGTGATGGATGTTACATTTGTAAAGTGTGAGCCATTTTAACCAGTCTCACACTACAAGTTAAAGCAATAAGCCCCTAATCTTGTGTATGGGCATCGTTAAGGTCTTGACGAATTTAGGCATGGAAGCAAAGATGTCCAATGATGCTTATTTTTTTGTTTGTTTTTTTTTTTTTTTTTTAAAGCAAAAATGTGAGTGTGACGGATGTTACAAGAAAAATACGCATGAAAATTCCATCCAACTTTTCAAAATTCTCTGAAAATGATCAGTGATACATGATTGTGAAGTTGAGGTATATGGGGAGAGGAGGCTTGCTAATATACTGACTGCAGTAGAGAACAAGAAGTGAGGCACTTGGCAGCATCGGCTTCAGGGTAGTATAAATTCTCTGTGACGGATATTACATGTGATTCATTAACATGACTTCCAGATTAAAAATATGTTTGTTTCTGAAATATTTTACCGATTTGCTTTGGAAAAATATGCAATGATGTAATTAGTGAATATATGTCTCTGAGTTCCACCCTTTCGTGCATTTCTGGATTTAAAAGGTTTTAGGAAATCTGAGAAAACTGTTTCCACTAATCCCCCTACATGCCCAACCCTTCTAGAGGTACATGTAATAATAAGATTTGTTATACCCGAAAATCGATCCTAAACATCACACAAACGACAAAACATCATTGAAGTCCATGGACTATTGATAAGCGTCTTCATTTAGTCAAAGACAAGAAATCTCACACCCCGTTGTTTCAGAATTCATCCACCATGGTACGTGTAGGTGCCTAGAGCAGTTCATCTTGTCTTGGGCATCAAGAATCTTGTTAGTGTTATGCATAAACGTTTTGGAATCTGTGACTGAAAATAAGTATTGCCTGGTCATGTCCTGTTTTTCATGAAATTGCCCTTTACCTGTAACTGATGTATCCTTAGCCTTACTCTACCTGTAGTATCTTACTTAGCCCTCTTTTACCTGGAAGAACCTGCCTGACCATAACAAATTCCATAATGTGGTTTGACTTTTACCTGTACTAGCTTATCTGGTATTACCAGCACTTGTACTGACTCACTTTTTTTTTTACCTGTAAGTTAAATGGCATCAGTTACACTTTGTCTTGCTATCTCTCTCCCTGTCTCTCAGATATGACATGTGCCTTCGCGAGCCCCTCCTCATCAACTGCTGCTTCCTACTTTGCCGGGGTGGAGTCCGACCTATGGACCTAGTGTCCGTGACAACAAGCCCGTCTCCTTCATCTGCGTCATCCAATCTGAACGGACCACCTTCTTCACCCAAAAGACTCTACTCTTTCCTGTCCGTAGCCTGGGGCTTTGTTTCAGACGTGGACATTGAGAGTGAGCGTTACAGAGGGCTCGGTTCTGCTCGCTTCACACTTGGCACACTAGTGCGTTTAGCATCCCTGCGCTCCTATAAGGGTCGTTTGTCCTACTTGCCCCCTGGGGGGGCAAATTTAACCCCTGAAGTACCGTCACAGACTCCACACCGACCCCTTTCCCGCAGTATCACCGAAGGACTAGAAGGATACTGTAGAATGCCGATCCATCGCACCTGCTCTGATATGGGTCTCAGCGAACAGAGGAGCCTCCAAAAGGACGATCGAGAAAGGGAGAGGGAGGCGAGAGACCGGGAGAGGCAGAGGAGAAGAGGGAGAGTAAGAGGGAGGGGTGTGGTGAGGGCGAGCAGTCTTGCTGAGGACCGAGAAAGAGAGATGGAGGCAGAGGAGAGGATGGAGAGAACCTCTGGGTCTAGTGCAGAGTCGAACGGAAGGCTGGAGTCTAATGAGGAGGAGGAGGAGGAAGAAGACAGTACAAGAAATATGACAGAGGAGGAGGATGATGTCGAGGAAGGTAAAGAGATAGAGGAAAGGATGGAAGGCACATCCGGGTCTAGTATGGAGTCTAATGAAAGACAGGAGAGCAGCGAGAAAATTTTTGCGAATGATGGAGGGGATGAGAAATGGAATGGCATGGATGGAGCAAGGGATTTGAGAGAAGGATATTTTGCAGATGAAGGAAAGGAGGAAGACGAAGAGGTATGCTTAAACTCGGACCAGCGAAAGGCACTTCGTAAAAACTCCGCCCCTTCCAGCCAGATTGCGACCGCCTTCTTTAGCCGGCCAATCGGGGCAGACTCCGAACAAGAAGTAGAAACACCAGCATATGAGAGGGGAGATGAGGACCTGACTTTTTTCCATCCTGGTCCATTTCCAGCAGAGCCTGCCCGAGAGCGAGCGCTCACCATTTCCTCACCATTCCGTCGTTCGCGGTTTTCCCTTTCTAAACCCAAAAACTCAGTGGACCAGAACAAGAATCAGAAATCAAGTGTGTCTAAGCCACGCCCTCTTTCCCTCCTCCAACAATCCAATTCGAACTCTCTACCACCCAAATTCTCCTCACTTTCTTTGTCTCTTTCACCAACCCCTCCTTCATCACCAGCCAACATGGGTCCACATACAAACCTGCCAAGTTCCACTTGCTCATCCTCCTTCCCCTTTGATCTGGTCCAATCTGGCAGGCTTAAGCCCCGCCCACCGGTTACCTCCCCTATGGACCCACCCCCACAAGACAACCTCTTGCCTCCACTTGATCAGCCTCTGCCTACCCGAGACTGGGTGACTATTGAAGGTGACTTCGTTCTAGTACTTGCCATTTACCAGTCGCATTTGGGTGCTGATTTATTTGCAGCACCGCATGCACAGTTTGATGATGGACTCATTCACCTGACTTTTGTAAGGGCTGGGATCTCTCGGGCAACGCTTCTCCGCCTGTTTCTGGCAATGGAAAGAGGAACCCATCTTTCTCTGACATCACCTTATGTGAGCCATGTTTCCGCTCGAGCGTTTCGGCTGCAGCCCTTATCGTCACGGGGGACGCTAACCGTGGATGGGGAACTCGTGCCTTATGGACCCCTGCAGGCACAGGTACAGACTCAGCTGTGTCAAGTGTTCTAAATACATTAGTGTACAGTATATGGCCAAATCGATGTGTAATCCTGGAAAGCCTTCCCAGAGGAGTGGAGGCCTTTATACGAGCAAAGCTGGCACTAGCTTTGGAATGGTAAATATGATGGTCAGGTGTCCACATACTTTGGCCATACACTGTATGACATCTTATGACTTCGAATTATCCACAACTCTACTGTCAGCCACAGTCATGGGCTGTGTCCTGAACCTCAAACTCCTAAATAGTACCCCGCATACTGATGCAACAGAATTGGACGTCCCAGAGATGGGGTACTATTTTAGCACTGTAATGTTGAAGTTTGCAGTTTCAGATGTACCCCAAACTCAATGTTTTAAAAACATTGGCATTATTCAGGTTATTCATTTGTATTTATTTCAATCTTTTCCACTCATTTTTTCTTTCAGATCCATCCATCCATGGCGCGCATCATTGTGGGAGACCCAGGAGTGAAGATCACTAGATTCTGACCTGAAACGTGGGCGGATTATTTTACACACTCTGCATTGCTTAGTAACTATGCCATCTAGTTTTGGGAGAAAGCGAGTGAGGAATAAAAAAAGCCGGCAGCTGCACTGAAAGCAATAGCTTTTAACGGGATTTATTTAAAACAGACTACCGTATCAACAGTGAGTTTAAAACAGACATGACAACTGGACACTAAGATGCATGTGGAAATGGTGACTACTGGTGAAAAAATTGAATGAATCCTTATTATAGTGCACACACTAGGTTCCCATTTTCCCTTCGATTAGGTGATGAAGTTTTACTACCTTTATCCCACACTTTTTAGGCACATCCCAGTATGCCACTTTTATCCTTGTAAAATACGCTGGCCTTTTTATACCCCACCCCTTGGTTTCTTTTGAGAATGCTCCCTTTTTTCCCTTGCAAATTTTCAAAGGCCACAAACCCAAGTTCCAAAACATGCATCTTTTCCCTCATCTATCGGTTTCCTCAAGTTTGCTTCCTCTGCGATCATGCCCCAATTTGTCAAATTTCTCTACTTCTCAAGCACTTCCCTGTTTCTTCTGATTTTTGTCCTCATAATTTGATCTAATTGCACCTTCCTCACCGCTGAAACTTATATTCTTCTTTGATCTTGCTAAATGGACGTTCCTCCTATAGCTTGCTTCTGGCTGCCCCGAGTATCACCAATTTTGGTCCATGCACCAGTGAGCCAAGCTTTGCCCTTTTGATAGTTTAAGTCACAGACCCTTTTGTCCCCTTCAGCCCTTACCCAATAGCTGTACTCTAGCTTTCCTTGCACGCCGATTTGGGGCTGCATCCCAGTGTATCAAGTGCCTCCTCCATTTGCAGTCTTGCAGAAGGCATGCCCTGAATCCTGCTTCCCTTTCCATTCTTAGACTTTTACTGACGCATGGCTTCTTCCTGCCAAATCTTGGATCAGGTCGTAATCTACTAGGCCCCTGACAAAAACACTACACCTTTTACTTTGTAGAACCAGTTGGCTACCTTAAGTTCTGCTACAGCCACATCCTACTGAGAAATGGGTAGCCCCTATTTGAAGGGGACTACCAATCCTGTTTGAGTGGAAAATTTTACACCACTCATTACTGAATCTTGCAACTGACCTTTGTGAATTTCAGGTGGCAGTGCTCCAACTTTAAGACCTCTTTTAATTAAGATCCGTCCAATGCTTTTTTTTTTCTTTTGGTATTAACAAAGACCATAGATTCATGTGTGTTCTTAATGATGCCTTAGGTAGCCTATAATCAAGCCTAGTCTGGGGTTTTAGGTGAGTATAGCTCACTATTAGGCATGTGCCAATAATCAGTCACACAGTACATTGCGATATATTTAAAATACACCTTGTTAGCAAGGACACTTGGCTCTTGTTTTGTGCACTACATTATTTAACCCCTAAATAAGGAGCATATAATTCAATAGGAGAATAATGACTGTGGTGTTCTTATTTTTAACAAATTTTGAAGTGTCCTTATCATGGAATGGAATCATATCATTTTGTTCACTGGAGGAATAAAATGTGTCTGAAAAACATTGTTGCTTTTAGCAATATTTTTGAAGACTGTATCATGACTGTATCGTAACCTTTGATGATCAGCAGATGCCTAATCAAGAGAGGATACAGCCATTTAATGGCATCTATTCTGATATTTATATCTTAAATAGTGCATTTGCCTGATTGTTTAAGTGAAAGCATGCAATGCTGATGTTGATGTGAGGTAATGCAAGTTGCACAGTTGCTAAATTTTATTTTAATTTCGAAACCAAGTTTTAAGTCTATCCAATTATTCAAAATTGTTGCAAATTGTTAAACATTTAGGCAGTCCTTTAATTTATTGGTTTTATTAATGCATTTTGGGAATATTTCTGCTAATGAGGAAATGTTCATATTGATTTTAAAAAGCCCTCATTTTAAAGCTATACATCTTGAATGGGCCAAACTTTAACGTTAATTCTGAAACCCTTGATCGTAATCTTATAAATATTTTCCGGATTTACCAAACAGATGTTCTTAGTAATTCCTGCAAATTTAACATATTTAAATAGCCTTTGAATGAGAGCAAAATTTAAATTGAGTCTCAAATATTACAGTATCGGACATCTGCGTCAACCATGACGCAGCATGTCAAGTGTCAGGAGCAGTGCTGCAACAGGTGTTTCACCTGTCAATCAAGTGTCATCTGGGAATATTGTCTGGCCTAGTTTTGAAAATCGCAGTGTCTGATGATTTAACCTCTGCCAGTGGAGTTGCAGATTTACAGAATCAAGCAAGGGTCAATGAAGTGTGCACGGAAAAATTCAGTGAGGAGGAACAGAGGTCAGAATAAAAGCAAGCTGGCAAAAAATCACCATCGTTGAGATTCGAAGTTCAGTTGGATCCTGGACAAAAGTCTGCATGCTGTCTGTAAGGAAAATGGTTGACCGATTGACCACTGGTTTAAGTGATGTTTTGATCTATTTTCCAGGATTGTAATTTTGAGTTTGCTCTCATTCAAAGGCTTTTTACAATATTAACTTGATATTTGCAGAAATTACTGCGAACATCTGCTTGATAAATCCAGTACATTGAACCAGAGTTATTGAATGTTAAAGTTTGGCCCATTTTTATTTATATATATATATATATATATATATATATATATATATATATATATATATATATATACACACA
>JAOUQZ010000044.1:1347132-1360440 GCA_028564935.1 Neosilurus hyrtlii | reverse complement strand
CTCTCTCTCTCTCTCTCTCTCTCTCTCTCTCTCTCTCTCTCTCTCTCTCTCTCTCTCTCTCTCTCTCCCTCTCTCCCCCCAGAATTTGTACGACAGTATTAAGAACGAGCCTTTTAAAATCCCAGAGGATGATGGGAATGATCTGACTCACACTTTCTTTAACCCAGATCGAGAGGGCTGGCTGCTTAAGCTTGGTAAATGTGTATGTGTGTTTGTTTGTGTGTGTACGTGTGTGTGCTTTGACCTGAGCCTGAGATCTTTTGCGACTCTTTTTTGTGAATCTTTGGCCTGCTTGGTGAAAAGTTTATACTGATGCCCTATATATAAATGCTGGCATGCCAAGTGTAAGTGTGTGTGTGTATGTGTGTGTGAGAGAGAGAGAAATAGAGAACGCAAGAGAGTGTCTGTGAGAGCTACAGAGAGAGAGAGAGAGAGAGTGTGTGTGAGAGAGAAAGAGTGTGTGTGAGAGAGAGAGAGAAAGGAGAGAGAAAGTGTGTGTGTTTGTGTGTGTGTGTGTAAGCTGCATTTCAGTTCTCTGCATGGTGGGGCGTGTGATCTGTCACTAATCCTGTCTCACTCTCCCCTTCTCCTGCCGCTCCTCCCGTTTCTCTCGCTCTTTGGTCTCTTCTGCTTGGCCTGTGGTTTCCTCTCTACAGGAGGTAGGTGCCCTGCTCTGGCTCTGTCCCAAATCTAGCTGCAGTCTGTTTCTTTACCTGTACTTACTTAAATTCTAATGTGAAGTTGATTTGGGAGTAAAAAAAAAGCTAAAAATAAAAAAATTCTCACCTCTCTCTCTCTCTCTCTCTCTCTCTCTCTCTCTCTCTCTCTCTCTCTCAGGAGGACGAGTAAAAACATGGAAGAGGCGGTGGTTTATTCTGACCGATAACTGCCTGTATTATTTTGAATACACTACTGTAAGTGCGCACCCCAGTACACTGAAACTTACACACACTGCATGCTTCTGATCGGTTGTTGGAATTATTTTATATATATATATATATATATATATATATATATATGTGTGTGTGTGTGTGTGTGTGTGTGTGTGTGTGTGTGTGTGTGTGTGTGTGTGTGTGTGTGTGTAGGATAAGGAACCGAGAGGCATCATCCCTCTAGAGAACTTGAGCATTCGGGAAGTAGAGGATCCACGCAAACCAGTGAGTCTCAGATTTCTTCAGATTTCTTAAACCTGCTGGCAAATGCTCTGATAATGTCAAACAATAACTGACCAGTCAGAGGCTTTGCTTTCCCACGTTAGAGTTATAGTACTTATTTATTATAAGATTTGTTGTTTAAAATGTGTTTTTTTTTTTTTTTTTTTTTATTATTGTTATTGTTGCTATTTCTGTATAGAACTGCTTCGAGCTCTACATCCCCAATAACCGAGGGCAGCTCATTAAGGCGTGCAAAACTGAAGCTGACGGGCGAGTGGTGGAGGGCAATCACATGGTCTACCGCATCTCTGCCCCCACGCCGGAGGAGAAAGACGAATGGATCCATAGCATTAAGTACTTCCAAACTTTTAAATCCTAAAAATTCTGTTCAATGTAAAGGCCACAGAAACATCAATAAGTCCACTAACCCAACTATGAACGTGTCCCAAATCATACACCCTATTATGATTTAGGACACACAGCTTAACTAAAACGTCACCATCGGTTTCCTGTGGATGTGTCCCAAACCACATCCCCTGTTCACTTTGTTGACCACGCCAACAGCATCACTCACACATCAGTGGTTCCCCATTGGTATTTCCCAAACCTCCCTGCCCACTACCTAGGCCACTTGAGCATATTCCAAATCACAATGTATTTCACCTGTGCTAATTTAATTTTCCCCTCACACAAAAAAAAGTGCCCTTTGTAGTGATTAAGGTGTGGTTCACAAAAAGAATGACTTTGAAATCAACAGATTGTTCACGTGCTAGTTAATGCTAATGTAAAGATAAACCAACAGGATTTAGATGATTTTTGTGATGGTATTTTTATCATTAATACTAGTCATCTAGCTGAAATTGGCTAATCTGAAAAGATTTGTGAAAGAAATTTAAAGGCCTGTATTCATAAACATCCGTTATATGCACTGCTAACACTAGCCATCTAGCAAGGTATCAATGTTTACTGTTAATGCTAGTTAGCTAGCAGCTAGAAGCTTATGTGCCAAGCTTTCTGAGTAAATTTTTAAGTGTTTATATATGTATATATATTATTTCTATGCTACAATGCAAACTTTAGTCCCCTAGCTCACATAAGGTAACTGGCAGGGTATTGGGAGTATTATTATCCTAAATAAATAAATTATCCTAATGCTTACTGCTAATGCTAGTCAGCTAGCTTCCACTAAAAGAGGATGAATAAACACATCGAGCTAATGTGGTGGGATTTCTGAGACTACAATCTGTATTCTGAACACTAGGCAGCTTGCTAGCGTAAGGTAATCTGACAGGATTTTTGATAAGAAAAGATTATTTCCTTTTCATAAATGTTTATAATTTGACTGCCGTGAGTGCCAGGTGTAATGCTATCCATAAATCTTTACGGCTAGCAAGCTAGCTTTCATCGACCTGACAGGATTTTGCCAGATTTTCATATCTTGCGCTATCCAGCTAGTTAATACTATACAAGCTGCATGCAAGTTTATGCATATTCATAATATTTATTCAGAGGAATGCCTTTTCAGTTTCCAGGAATTCAATGAAGCATGTACTCAAGGTACTTATAAAGTGCGCTGACAGACATGTCGTCTCTGTCTCAGGTCGGCGGTGAGCGTGGACCCTTTCTACGAGATGCTCGCTGCGAGGAAGAAACGCATCTCCTTGAAGAAGAAAGAGGAGCAAGCTTAGAACCAGTTCTGCTTCTTTCTTTGTCATCCCTTCATCCTTTCTTTGTTCATCCCCACCTCATTATTTATCCCTCTTTATCTAAGGACTGGTTATTGAAGGACGGAGCCAACAGGAAGCTTCGGTGTTTCATTCGTTCCTGTGCTTGTGCCCTCCGGCAGAGTGTTCAGTGCACTGTGTTACCACACTCAACCTAGGTCCCCTTGTGCATAAAACAAGGTACTCTGAAGCAAGCAGGAAGTGTTAATATCAGAAAGTGTTAGTCTATGTTGCATCCATACACATTACTGTTATGTAAGGAGGACAGAAGGAAGGCTGACCCTGTCGTTGTTGTCCCGATACACAACTACTGACTTATTCGTACACTTATACACTACTAGTGCTGGACACTTCTTTCAGTAGACACACTACTCACTATCAGTATAAACCGTTGTCCTTCGTCCCTGCTGCACACTACGAGTGCTTACTACTGCTGGTCTTCCTCTCTTCTTAATCAGATACTGTGAAACACTCCTTTCCTGGAACTCTCCGACACACCTACAAGTCGGATATGACATCATCGTTGTTCTTACCACATTAGATCATTACCACTAGCTTTCTTTTAAAGATACACAAAGGTCTAGTGTCAAGGCATTAAGTCACTTGGGCTTTTTATCAACTCCTGTCCTGTACACTAAGTGGAAGTCACACATAATATACCATGCCAGTCAAAAGTATTGGAACGCCTCCTTATTCAGTTATAACGGGCAGGTGTGTCCAAGCTTTTGACTAGAACTCGATATCGAGTGCCTACTACTATTATTAAGTGCATTCTACACTCCATGAGTGTCCCTTTGGGAGCCATGTCGATTAAGGCTCACTCCTACCTGTGTAAGGTTTTAAATAATGGCACCCTGGGCACTATATAAATCCATTCCCCTTAAGGGAGTCATTTGGAGTTGTGCTGACTCGTCCTTGCATTACGGTATACTTTATATAAGCACTAGTCCTGCTTGTCAGTTTTAACAGACAGAACTGAAGCTCGTCGTTATTAACGTGCACATCCATTTCAGAACATTAGGTCAACAGATTTATCTAGTGTCCCTCGTTCAGGCTGCTCAATTTCGGTTTGCTTGAGTCATACCTCTAAAAGGCTTTTGTTTTGTTTTCATCAAAAGTTAGAGCTGCCTAATAATCACCCCACAGGGACTTGGAAGAATGCCGACGACCTCTTTTCCTCTTAAACAACAGGAAATCATCGCTGCTGGGGCGTGACTGCGTTAACACAACTCTTTGAATAGGTCCATGTGTTCCAATACGAGGGAAAATAATGGTCTAAAAGTAGCATTAGGGTTACGCCCTGGTGGCAAGAACAAAGGCATGCCAAGTAAATCTGCATGAAAATCTAAAGCCTGGTTAGTATAGAGGAAGAAATTTCTAAACATACCTCCGTGGAGTCAGTTTTCTGTCGAGTGTAATCCTATGGAAGTTCTTCTTACAGTCTTTGTTGTAAATCCAGGATCCGGTTCGTACTTTAGATTTCGGTTGCCATTAAGTATCTACTTTAAAAATCACATCATAATAGCTCAAGCATTCTAGCATAACATCACACTATTGTAGCTGGTGTAGCTGTGTGGGCGGGGCTGAGATCAACAATTCATTTCAGAAAATTATAAAGACAAAATGGTATTGTTGGAAACTTAAATCTATAAACTACACAGTAATAAAACGCTAACTACAAATGTCACTTAGTAATGGAATTAACACGAAATGTAAACTACAGACATAAAATATGTAGCAACGCAATATACACTACTAGCAAAGTCCTAAGTGGCCGTACATTCATACATTTTATTTCCTCTGTTTTCTTGGGATAACAGTGAGGTCTCGACATAATAAAAAACAATATGATTCTTCATCGCAACATCACATCAGAGGAGCAGGCGAATAGCAATCATCGCATCATGTTTCTCTTCAATCGAGGCCTGACACACATCACAGGAAGACAACTGAAATTAACTTGTTATCTCCAGGAAACGGTGAAAATATGTACAAATGCACGTTCGCTTAGGGCTTCCAAACACTACTAACACAAATACCAGTCAAATGTAAACTATGAACGTAAAAAATCGTGAAGAGTAAGCTAGAAACTCTACATCGTACCCAAGAATAAACTCCGGAATTCGTATAGTAATGAAACATAAACTACGAATTTCACATTGTGATGAAACTACAAAGAAAACAGCTGTGAAGTGTAAACTACAAAGTTGAACTTAACAGGGAAATAAATTGTACACTACAAACCTACGAAGAACTACGAACTTCAAGTACTTAAAAGTAAACTATGAACATAAAATAGCAGAAAAGCTTAAAACAACGGACTTAGCATAGTGTTGAAATGTATACTATGAGCTTAAACATAAACAGCAAGCTTAACATACCGGTAGTAATAAAACATAAGCGATAAACTTCACGTAGTAACGAAAGGTAAACATGTCTTTCAGGGCTTTAGTTTAAAAATCGAAGACGTACTTCGTAATCCATAATATGAGCAAAAACAAGATGTTGCATTTCCATGTGATTGCTTTTCGACAGAAAATAGACTCCATACACCTCTGAAGCACATTAGTGTTAGCATTAGCGTGGGTGTGTTCATTAGCACGGTTAGTTTACTCTGATTCGAGGGCCTTGAAGGAGTTTTATGGCAGCTTTTAATGTGATTTTATTACACATCATTACCGTTTTGTAAATATGTTTTATATCTTTATTTTCTGCCGTCTGTAGACGTTAATTTATTGTTTCATTCCATTTTTTAAAAAAATGTTTTTATTATACTTAATTAAAGATCATTTTCACCGCCATGGACTGGGGAATGCATGCGCGCCTGCCGAATCAGATACGATCGTCTCGGCTTGGTTTGTATTAAGAGACTCTTATTAGCGCTCCATATTTTTCAGATTTATATGTTTGAGTTTAGCCTTGGCATTCTTAAACTCGGCATCTGCTCACAAAATACTTTTACATTTATTTATTATTTAAAAAAAAAAGAATAGGTTTGAAAATAGAACTGTTGATGGTTGCTTATGTAAGAAGTGATAATATGGAACGCTAATATTCCTCTTCTGTAATTTTAGCCTTGTGTTTTAAGCTACTAATTAATAAGAATGAAATGTAGCAGTGTACTTTGCCTGGTTGTGTTTTCTTTTTCTTTATCTCCCTGTTAATATGAACACGTGCTGCGTTATTTATTTATTTTTTAAATAATACAAAACCATCTAAATATACCGTAGCAATGTTTGAAGTTAGATAGAGTCTGTATTAAAGGAACAGCCTCTTCTGGTGTTTCTGTTTCGAAGTGCCCTACATGGAGTGTTACACTATGGCTTTTGTATCCTACGTAGTGCCACACATTGCGTTTGGGATAAGGCCGCACTGTTTTTGACTGAATGATGTAATAAACAGGAAATCGTCGCTTTAATGTAGCAAAGAAACAACACAAGGTCACAGATATTCATTGGTGCCAGACAATAAAGTTCAAGACGACATCACGATTATGGCTCCATTGTTCTTTCTTCCTTCGTTTCGTTTTTTTTTTTACTATGTCCAGCCGACTCTGCCGCACCCTGCTGCTTACTTTTGATAACACAAAACACATTACCAAGGATATTCAAAACTTGATCCAGTTTATTTCTCTATGCATTTAATTATACAAACTTATGAAAAAAGAAAATCCCACCTTGTTCCCTTTTTATTAAAACCATACATTATTGTTGAAGAGAATAATTAAAATAAAAAACAAGGCTGTCCCTATACAGTGCACAATATAATTACACTGAAGTACTTGAGATGTCTATTTTCATAAATACAATTCAGGATTAGGACCCTTACCACTGAAGTTAAAAAAAACACTAGATTGTGCTTTAGTGTTTCAGTTTCTGAAGCTGGGTGGCGGCCATCTTGGTGAGACCACTTTGCTGGAAAACACCTCAGTACGGAGCAGTACACGGCTTGATAATCCAGAAGATTTTACTGCTGAAGGTGAGGACGTCTTTATATAACTGAATGAAACGTTCATCTCTGATGTTATTCTTGTAGTTTTCCCAGTGCTTCATTCTGTTCGAGTGAAGCGTTCAATGAAGTGGTCTCACCAAGATGCTGGTAGTGCGGCTCCAAATTTTGCTGCGTACAAACAATAGGATCGAGTCTTTTATTTATTAATTAATTTGTTTATTTGCGTCAGTGGATCCCTACATCCTTCCTAATTAAACAACTCTACCGTGCACTTTGTCGTTCACTAGATGGTGTAGTGGGGTAAATAAGGGCTAAACATTTGAAGTAAGGAATTTCCTGTTGAAACTTTCAAAAAAGGATTTCGAACATAAACCCCTATATACTTTCTGGATAGATTCTACTAAGTACTTAATATTAATGAACACTTTTGCTAGCATCTTTGGTATTGCTGTATCCTTCAGTTCACTTTTTTTGCGAAAGCGAAGCTACTTAAAAAAAAAAAAACAGTAAATAAACAAACAAATAACACTTTTAATCTTGAATTGCTTTAGCCTCATCTCAAACTGCCTTCCTCTTTAGTGCACTAGTGAGTACGCACTGAAGTATGATTATTAGGACTTTACCATGCACGTAGATTTAGGGTGGCCAGTTTGTTATTCCTGCCAACGAGATTATGTTTTACCTTCAGTTTCTTGTTAGAAGGATTACGCAAAGGTCATGTGCAGATTATCATGAAAGTTCTCCAGGAGGCGGGGCTTTCGATGAGGGCGACTCCGTTCATTTTGGGAGATGATCCGGATCAAATAACGAAAACAGGAATTTTGTATAGACTGTGGTATGGGAAGAATTTTTTTAGTGCCCTGCAGAATGTAGTGATCAGGCAGCCCATGCATGCGCCCATATGTTTGTGCTGCAGCTTTCAGTGCGTCCGTCAGGACCCGCCTCAAACTTGGTGGCTATGTGTAGGGCGGTAAGGAAAGTTAGGTACCAACTTTCAGTCACTGTGACCCTGACCATTTACCCCTTTTAAAGGAAAACTTTCTTCAGGCCACATTCCCTATATGCTAACGTACACCAAACTAGGCAAGTTATACCTCTTGGGAAGGGGAAGTTTCACATACAAACATTAGGTCACTGTGACCTTGACCTTTGACCCCACTTTAAAGAAAATGCTTCTCCAGGCCATATATCCTATATGCCTAGACTCACATTTAGCAAGCTTGTTACAGATATACATCTTGGGAAAGGGAAGTTTAACATACTAAAGTTAGGTCACTGTGACCTTGACCTTTGACCTCACTTTAAAGAAACAAGCTTGTCCAGGACTTGTTATGGCGGAGAACTGCGCTTTTTGATTGCTTTTATTATTTCTGTTTCCTGATACAAATGTGAAGGATGCTGAGAGTTGGGTGTCAAAGGTGTGATTTAAGACACGGCGCTAGTCTACTGAATTTGAACTGACCATGGATCCTACCCACTGCGTTCTCCGATATGTAGGAAAAAATCACTGGGGGGATTATTTTCCTCAGTTCGAGGAAAATAATCAGCGGTAGGATGACACGTTGAGGCGGAGTCACTATTATCATCCTGAAGCTGACTGTGTTTCTGTAACGGCATGTCCCGGTAGCTTTTATTCCTTTGACATCACACCATTTAAAATGTATTAGAATGGAAAACGTTCAAACTTTTTATCCATATATGGGTACAATTGTCCGTTCCTGTTCCTGGAGCAGCTCCTCCCTCTGCACTTCCGAATTGCATGAAAGCGTATAAATTCTGTTTAGGAAAGTGACTTTAATGGCAGGGATCAAATGGGTACTTGGTGACACCTCCGTGCAGCTCCACAGCAGACTCCGCCCAGCTTATGACATCGCCGGTCATGTGGCCCCGACAGGACGCAAGGCTGTAGATGTCGTTGTGTGTGAGCGTGTGAGACCAGAGCTGCAGGTCTGAGATTTCACCAACAAAAGCCTGGGTGGCATCAAAACGTCCGCCGAGTGAGTCCTAACACACACATACATGTAAAGGGGGGTATAAATGGTGAAGAGAGAAGGATTTTAAGTATAAGTGTGTGTGTAGTGTGGGGTGTGTGTGTTACCTGTTCCTGTCCCAAAATAAACACCCCTCCAGGTTTGATGGGTTGCCAGGCGTTAAGATTATCCCCTGATCCTCTCTTTGCTCCATCCTGAAAAACCTCCCATACTCCATCACGTGCCAACCATGTCACGCAGATGTGGTGCCATTTCCCATCATGCAATGAGAGTGGTAATATCACTGACTACACACACACACACACACACACACACACACACACACACACACACACACAAATTACCCTACTTTTTAAAAACTGCATCAGCGCCCTCTTGTGGGATGTTTTATATAGACATAGAGATCCATCCAATCAGAATCCTCACATGACCCCTTCGCACTTTCTCTCTTACCGTGTCTTTGATAAGCAGCTCCATTGGCTTGTCCCCCCACTCAATCAGCACCAGTTCGTTTGCCTGGCCTGGGGCTGAGTAAGAAAAGGGCGTACCGATGCCTGAGGTTCCGCCCTTTAGCCACATACACAGCGTCATGGCGTAGATCTCACGCATCACGGTTCGCTTCACTCTTCCATACATGTAGTTTGTGCGCATGGGGAAACCAATCTGAAAACTTCTAGAAGGTTTTCTTCTCTTCCTTGTAGCTGAAATTATATCAAATAGAGAATCGGATGTTTGGGAATTTTATCCCAACCCGTGCCCGTACGTTCTGAAATGATAATTGGTCATGTGCTCACCTGTGTTTGGGCGAGCACCGTGCGTGAGCTGCTTTAACACTTGGTCCAGCTCGTCATGCATCGTCCTGCGATTCTGCACGTGGTGGAATGTCCTCGGGTGTCCGCCAGCCTCGCCGTCATGGTGACTGTCGTCATGGCGATTGCTGATCCCGTCATGTTGCCCGTCATGGTGTTCGCCATCGTGGTGATCGTCGCCATCCTCGTCGTTGTCGCCAGTGATGGAAGCTGCGTGATGCAGCATCTGTTGCTCAAGGGTGGAGATCTTCCTCTGCAGCAGCTCCTTCAGAGAGGCGGAGTATGCCGTGGACGTGTTCTGTGTCTGACAACACACATACTTTGGATAAGTGTTGCACTTTTATTGCCAATTGGGACACGACCAAGTTCGTCTTATTTTTTCTCACCTGCAGGTTTTCCAGTCTCTCCTTTAAGGTAGCTAGCATGTGACTCATCTGCTCCAGAGAGCTTGTGTGGGACAGAATCATTGTCTCGTCGCCCGTGTGGTCATCATTGCCGTGGTGATGTCTTCGCTGGGGGTATCCGTGCTCATGCCCACCCAGGCCGTGCCCGAAGCCTTGGCAGAGCGCCAGCTTGGACGTGAGCTCACGGATCGTCTCCCTCTGGTCCAGAATCGTCTCTTTCTGCTGCACTAAGCTCTCACGCAGGTGTAAGATGGTAGGCGTGGTCTCTTCTGACACACCCCACCAGGAGTCACTGTGATGGCCACTGTAATGACCGCTGGGGTGCCTGCTATGATGCTCGCCATAATGGCTACCCTGATGGTTGCTGTGTTGCTCCGTGCTGTCGGAGGGGAGGCAGGGGGCGTCTGGAGGAACGGGGGTGCAGATGAAACGCGGGTGAGTACCAGGCTCATACGCCGAGCCTGAAATTCCACAGACAAGCAGCATGCGCAAAAGAAGACTGAGCGTCCATCTGTCCATTGTTGTCCTCAGCAGATTTGAGGAGTGTGTGTATGGGTCACGTCTCATTTCTGGGGAAGTGTGTGTGTTCGGTTTTGTCTTACATTGGATATGTCTCTCTCTCTCTCTCTCTCTCTCTTTCTCTCTCTCTCACTCACTTCGATAATGATGAGAAAAACAACAACACACAAATGAACACAATAAAACACTAATTAAGTGAATTCACCTGGAACAGCAACACCAAGTTTTAGTGAATTTACATTTAATCTACTTGGAGGAAAATACTTACACTGTCTTCTTTTACTGTGAGTCACATCTGTATGAATCGTCTTTTCTGCCTGGGTCAGATCTGTGTGTGAGTGTGTGTGTGTGTGTGTGTGTGTGTGTAATCCTGTAGAGCCTGCTGCAAAGACAAACACACACTGTATGAACAAAAGTTCCTGGACACTTGACCATGACACTCATATGTGTTTCTTGATCAATGGACTCCAGGTTTCATTACCCTTTGCTGAAATTCCTCTCTTTGTGGAATGCTCTCCACTAGATTTTGGGAATTTGTGATCATTCATCCACAAATGAAACATTAAGGTCAGGCACTGGTGTCAGACGGGGACACACGGGGCGGTTGGCATTCTAGTTTATCCTAAACGTGTTCAGTGGGGTTGAGGTCAGTGCTCTGTGCAAGCGACTCACATTCTCCCACTTTAACCGTGGCAAGGCATGTCTTTATGGCGCTCACTGTGTATGTGGGCTGGGGGGGCATATTATTAAATGCTTTGTTGAACTTTAAACACAATTTTCTCCAAACCTGTTATGCTTCAAAGGCTGAAAATTCATGGCAGGTTTTAGTTAGTAACTGCAAAACTAGATAAATATGTTAGGCTGTTGGTATCAGTTTAAAGCTACAAAATGGAACCAATTACTTAAAATTAATAATTTCTTACTCACTACCCATATTGCTGTCATGGGTCACATTTAAACAAGGAAGTGATGTTTTAGTGACAAGAACAACAAAATTGAATTCTTAAGTTGTTTCTTACTGGTCAAAATCGTATGTTTCCTTATATGGTAACAGCAGGAATGGTGGACGCCCCATATATTTATTCATTTATTTTTTTAAACCTCATTAGGGTCACGGGGAAGCTGGCGCCCATCTCAGCTGACTCCGGGCGAGGGCAGGGTTCACCCTGGACAGCTCACAAGACCATTGCAGGGCTAACACACATATACAATCATTCACACCCACACCTAGGGGTGATTTGGAATAGCCAGTTTGCCTAGTGTGCATGTTTTTGGACTGTAGGAGGAAACCGGAGTACCCGGAGGAAACCCACGCAAGCACGGGGAGAACATGTATACTCCACACAGAAACGTCCCGAGCCCACGAATTGAAGCCGGGACCTTCTTGCTGTGAGGCGGACGTGCTAACCACTGCCCCACTGTGCCCCCACGCCCCATAGATACAAAGATTAAAATGCTTATATGTGGAATAATTTTTTTCTTTTCCACTAGCACTTTTGAAAGGAGACCCCAATATCTGTTTACTTTGTTTACACAACGTTTACGCTTTGCGGTGTGTCTGTATGAATTTTTTTACTTTTTTGGAGAAAGAGAAACAAAGGACAGTTTATATCTTCTGTTTTAATGTAAACAATAACACAGTAAACAATTATGGTTAAACTTTACATTTCTATGTTAAAATTTAAAGGGGAAAAAATACGGCAAGTCTTCGTAATATTGCTGATGTGTGAGAGAAATTGAAACCTTCATGACCCGCTATTATAAAAAGGAAAACTCGACTCACGCAATGTGCCATTCATTATATATCAACCAAAGCACATTTCGACTGTGAAGTATAATATTTCGTAGCATCTGTGTTGGTAAATTCTGTATAAATTTGCATAATATTAATAAAGGGAGCAGTTTCTTACCTCTGTATGTCTCAGTAGCTTGGGATCAACTTAATCCAGATGGATGAGCTAATTCCCTCTCTCTCTCTCTCTCTCTCTCTCTCTCTCTCTCACTCACTCACTTCAGAAAGTGAAGTAAAAGTAATATCAGCAATAACTCCATGCTTATAATGCCCCCATAACATTCTTTAGGATTCTACCACACACGTCTTCACTGAACATTTATTTAAGAGGAAATGTTGTGTTGCTTCATTTCACTGTAGAATCGCTGATTATATTTAGCAACGTGAACAGTGATAGAGTATCTGCATAGCAGGTGGGCGGCCATGTTGCGGCGTCTGCTGTCATGAGCCTTAATGAGCTAATCGGTGGAATTATGCTGGTGACAGATGGCCACAGATTAAGGTCAAAATGACAAGAGAAAGAAATGTGCTCTGCTAGTATTTCTGTCTTTCGGCGGTTGGAAGAATAGCTAAGAATGTTAGCTGGCTTGCTAAGCTGATGCTTTTGAACTTGTCCTCAAAGCAGGAAAGTTGTATCACTTGTTATGGTTTGTTTTCCCTTTGGGTAAGTAGTTAGCATGCCAATAAATAAACTAGCTAGAGATGAAACGGGGGTCGGTTGTTCTGATAGCCCATTGGTCCGACATCCCTACTCAGTTCAGGTGGGTTAGGGCTGTTGGCCCAATGGGCTGTTACTGTCAGACCAATGAGCTGTAACTGTCGGACCAAAGGGCTGTTACTGTTGAACCAATGGGCTGTAACTGTTGGACCAATGGGCTGTAACTATTGTCCCAATGGGCTGTTACTGTGGTCCCAGTGGGCTGTAACTGTCGTCCCAATGGGCTGTAACCGTCGGACCAGTGGG
>JAOUQZ010000044.1:1284964-1304641 GCA_028564935.1 Neosilurus hyrtlii | reverse complement strand
TACGATGTTTTCTGGATTTAAGCGTACGCCATTTTTCAGTAAGAATTCCATGCAAGTCTTTGTACATGAGGCCCCTGTACTGCCCCTGTAAGTATTACTAAACTATGGTTATGCCAAATGATGATGATGATGTAACTGATGGACTTGTTTTACACACGATCTCTGCGCATAAAGAGTAATAAAGGTGTTATGATAGGTAGCTCTGAAATTTGTAATGATTTGAACTGTGTGGCGGGAGAAAATGCCCACCATGCTATTTTGTACTACACTGAATAAAAGCCATTATTTTCTCATTCCTAATGCCGGTCCTTACTTTATTTCCTTAACCTCACAAGTGTAACAAGATTATACAAGTGAAAATTTAACCAAATCAACAAAAGAGTCTTACCACGTCCATGTGGCGTTCCTGTGTGTGCTGTTACTATGAAAACAAAACCAAACCAAAATAAATTAATATTTTTTTTTTGCCTTGTTCCTTATTGGATTTTTAAAAAATCTATAATATTGTTCATGTACATTATATATATTTATTTTTATTATTTTTGTTTTATTGGCGTTATGAAATACATATCCCATGATTCCAGTACTCTCAACAACAACCAATCAGCTGTGTGGAAGCGGTCACGTGGTTCGCAGACTACCGGGTCAAGAGGGCACGGCAGGGAGGAAGTGTATTGACTGGGTGTAGTGTAATGATGTAGCGAACAGTACAGTTCTGGTGTAGGATTATATTGCTGGACGGGTTGTTCGGAGTGAGACGGCTGTGTAAAACGGAAGACAGAGCAGGTTTTTTGGTGAGTGAATGAACTTTTTTGTCGCGGAAGCAGTTTAGCATGTTAGCATCCACCCGCATTCCAAATCCAGTCGAGTCTGTTAGAGGAGTGAACTAAGTAGGGGGGATGGACTAGTAAGCACTGTGTGTACACCAGTGTACATCCTGTCAGGAATTATGAGTTTAATTATTATTTATTTCATATTATTACTGCACAGACTAATAGGCATCCATAATAAAACACTGGAGTTTACAGCTAAAACTGCACCTTGTGTGTGTGTGTGTGTGTGTGTGTGTGTGTGTGTGTGTGTAAGAGAGAGAATAACCCCTGCAGTTACAAATCCAGTTAGTCAGCAACTTTTAAAACAAACACCGGGTTAAATTATACCGTTGTTAACCTTTAACCAGTACTTACACTGAACTGCTGTCTGTTTCTCTATCCGTCTGTCTGTCTTGTCTCTCAAGCCATCTGAACAGCCGGATGTCCTTCTGCCCAGCTACCCAGTCGCCTGTCTACTTTTTCTTTGCCGTCGGTCCATCTCCTCTCCCTCTATCCGTCAGTTTCTGTGCCTGTCTGACCAGCCATCCGTCTGTCTCTCTGTTGTTCTGATTGAACGTCTGTTTGTCTCTGTGGAGACATCCGTCTGTCTGTTTGTTCTGTCTGTATCTGACCAGACGACTGTCTCTGCCTGGCTGACAAGCCTTCTCTCTGTCTGTCTCTGACTAGCCATCGTTGTCTCACTGTTTGTTTGAACAGCTGTCTGTCTCTCAGCCCATCTGTGGAGACATCCGTCTGTTAGTTTGTTCATCTGACCAGACGTCTGTCTCTGCCTGGCTGACAAGCCTTCTGTCTGTCTCTCGTTCTCTCCCGTCTGTCTGACTAGCTGTCGTTGTCTCACTGTTTGTCTGACCAGCCGTCTGTCTCAGTTCATCTCACCAGCTGTCTGTCTGTCTCTCAGCCCAGCTGTGGAGACATCCGTCTGTCAGTTTGTTCATCTGACCAGACGTCTGTCTCTGCCTGGCTGACAAGCCTTCTGTCTGTCTGACTAGCTGTCTTTGTCTCACTGTTTGTCTGACCACCCGTCTGTCTCGGTTCATCTCACCAGCTGTCTGTCTGACTCCCTGCCAATCTGACCAATCTGTCTTTCTTTCTGCCCATAAGACTAACAGGCTGTTTTCTTTCTCATCTGGCCAGCTGTCTGTCTGTCTTTCTGTCCCTACCCAGCCACATGTGCCACAGCTGTTCTCAGTCCTTCTAACTAGTGTTATTTATTTATTTATTTGTTTGTTTGTTTGTTTGTTTGTTTGTTGTAGCTTGTCTGAAGTGGGATTATGTCAGTGTTCAGCACAGGGGTCCTGGTCCTCACCTCCCCTCTCAACACCCTTCCTCTCCGCCTCGCTCCTGTTCTAAAATCTGCCTCCGCGCTGGTGGAGCGCACTCTCTATGTTCACCTCCACCCGGGACTCAACCTGGGAACTGGCTGCCCGCCCCGGCCGGTCTTTATTCCCCCGTCCGTGGATCTCCCAGGCCTTATATCACGTCTGTACAGCAACGCGGCAGACGTCTGCGCTCACCTGGACGTCCGGCTTCTACTCGCCAACATTTGTTTCCAGCAGGATGTGACCCTCAACCCTTTCCCATCTCCTCAGACGCTTTCTCAATCCCCACAGGTCGTCATGACAGATTTCCCTATAAAGGATGCGGGGCAGACATCTCTGGTGGCCCGGTGCCTTCAGGGTTATGCAGGAAGCTGCTACGTGTGTGCGCCCAGCGTCTCCTCCGTTGTCTTGTGGCCACAGCTGAAGGAAGCAGTGGAAGAGCAGGAGGAAAGCGGACAGAAAGACGATTTAAAGAATATAGAGACGTATGGAGACGTGGTCGTGGGAGGAACCTTTGATCGTTTGCACGGTGCCCATCGAACCCTGTTGAATATTTGTTGCTTGATGGCGAATCGGCGCTTTCTGATCGGAGTATGTGACCAGGAACTGCTTAAAAGTGAGTAAAACTCTCGATGACTGAAGGCAGGGTTGGAGTCAGTCACTGTTCCCACCCTGAAGCTGTTCTCTTTGTCCAGGTAAGGTGTTGAAGGAGCTGATTGAACCATACAGCAAACGTGTGCAGAAGCTCCAGGAGTTCCTGAATGACGTCAAACCGTCCTTGCTGTATGATGTCGTCCCCCTTTCGGACCCGTTCGGCCCGTCTATTAGCGACGCTGAGCTACAGTGCATCGTGGTCAGCGAGGAGACGAGGCGTGGAGGTGAGGCAGTTAACAGGAAACGGATAGAAAACGTAAGTTGTTGGGTTTTTTTTTTCTTTGCCACCAGTGTCATTTCTGCCCTCTGCCGGAAACTCACGCATCATTTCTTTTTTTTTTTCCTGCTGTGGCGTACAGGGGCTCCCCGAGCTGGTGCTGTATGAAATTCCTCTGATTAAAGATGCACATCACACAGACATAGAGGAGGAGAAGATCAGCTCGTCGAGCCTGCGCACACGTCTGCTGGGCACGCTCCTCGTCCCTCCTGCGGTGACTTTTTAATCACACATCTAAAATCATTTTCTAACACTAGACTTAATCAAGAATGTAGCATTATACACCAGCACCATGTGAGCACTCTTTTCTATATCGCACGCATCAGCCCCGCCCGTCTCTCTCTGGGCTTCCGTACATCATCGGCTTAACGGGGGGCAGCGGGAGCGGGAAGAGCTCCATCGCTCAGAGACTGGAAGGGCTCGGCGCCGCACGGATCGACGCAGACCAGCTCGGCCACGAAACCTACCTACCTGGCACGGCTGCATATCAGAGGATAGTGCAGGAGTTCGGCACAGGTTGGAGGACGGGGGAAGGGGCGGGTCTACAGGTCTACGAGGCTCATTATCATCATCTAATACGCTATTCGGATTTGTCTTTCTTGCTAGATATCGTCAAGGAGGACAAGATGATTGACAGACGTGCCTTAGGGAGGAAGGTGTTCAGAAACGAGGTAGTGACGTGAGATTATAATTATTATTATTATTAATATTAATAAATAAAAGGCTTATAAACAAGTCAATGGAAATACCAAGAATGGCTGTGTGTTTATAGGAGCGGTTAAAAGCTCTAACGGATATAGTGTGGCCCGAGATTGCACTTCTTGTGAAAGAAAGAGTCCAGCGAGCTAAAGAAGGAGGTAAGCTCCTCCCTCTCGCCGTGCTTTCCTTGTACATTCATGCTAACTAAGAGTAACAAAATCCACACCATCTGTCTGTCCACAGGGAAGCACGTGTGCGTGCTGGACGCTGCAGTGCTCTTGCAGGCCGGATGGACAGACATGGTTCATGAGGTCTGGGTGGCCATTATACCTGAGGACGAGGTCAGAGGTCATCACCAGTGCTGTTATTAACGCTCACTACAGTGCATGCCTAGATCCTGTCTATAAATCTCTCTCGTTCTTTCTCCATCAGGCCACGCGGCGTATAGTGCAGCGGGACGGCGTGAGTCAGGAGGACGCGCGGAGGAGATTACAGAGTCAGTGGAGTAACATGCAGCTGGTCGAGAAAGCCAACGTTGTTCTGTGTACACTGTGGGAGCCGGCTGTCACTCAGAGACAGGTACACGATCGATCAGCCAATCAGATTGCCCGTTTCAGCTCTATAATTCACAGGATTTCGAAACTCAGGAAGTCAGAACAACAACTGGGAGTAAACGCTGCTCATTAACCGAGCCCGAGGTCCGTCTCAAGAAATCTCAGCCTGAGGTCTGTGTGTTGCCGGGTAACTTAGCCATTTACTATGCAAGTGCCTGCATGTTGACCAGTCAGACGGTGTGTACTGTCTTTGCCGTATAACGAAACTGCTCACCAATCAACTGTCTCGTAAAGACTGGGAGCAAAAAATTGATGCAAAATTTTTGTTAAACACCTAAAATTCTGAAAGTCGGCACTTCCGGACAAAACGTTGCAACCGCTTGCGATGGCGCTGTCCAAATACTTATGGAATTCACTGCATGCACGTGGAGTGTATAATTTATTACACACAGCTTTACCGTGTTGATTTAGGGAGACGTGTGTAATCATGCTGTGTGTGTGTGTGTGTGTGTGTGTGTGTGTGTACCTGCAGGTTGAAAAAGCCTGGAACTTACTTCAAGCTCGGATCCAGACGAAAAAGCAGTAAACTGGATTCAACACCGACAGCCGTGTTTCTTCTTCTCTTTCTCTCTCACACACACACGTCAGTGCCGTACACTGTGCCTTTACAGCCTGGTGTTTGGTGAAACACTCATTAAAGGTGGGCGGGGTTAAGAGCCTGTATGATTGATCAGGAATTTCCTGACCTTTTATAGCAGGCGTGGGCGATATATCGATAAATCACATCATTGTGCTAGGCTCATTGAGAACTAGGCTAAATAATCATGCACCGAAGGCAAGATGGATGTCCCAGAAGAGTCCCCGAGATGAAAGGATGATTCAATTTCAGCAAACATCCACTGACCCTGAGGTGCATAACTGTTATACACACTACACAGGAATGTTAGCAAAACAGAATCCACTAAAACAAGAGCCTGTGAGCAGGTACAGAACTGTGGAACAGCACGTCTATCTCTCTGATTTTAAGCGTGTACTACATGAAAACAGAAAGCAAAGTAAAACCAGACTTCCAATAGAACCTGGCCCGGGATTAGACTCGGACGGTTTCCAGTGCATCTGGCCCTGACTGGAGATCGGCCCGGTGGTTTCGCATGTTTCTGATTCTGAGCCACAGGTTAACATCATTAACGACATACCCGAATTAGACACTTTAAAAGACCAGTCACCCAGCTGGACATACCAGTGGATAAGAAACTAAGAAAGGAGAAGCAGCTAACGCTAAAACGAGCACGTTCTGGCCATCACTGCTTTAAAACGGCTTCTGGAGAGATGAGCAGTCTACTAAAACCACACTGCTGGAGGTGGTTCAGCAGCATTAAAAAGGAGCCACTCAACACTTTTGCTGATCCCAGTTGAGTTACATAACCCACTGTTACTATAATAAGAAGAGTAGTAGTTGTATTGCTAATAAGTCGTGTCTTTTTTTGTGAAAATTAAATTTTGCAATTAAGAGTTTGTGTAAGGAGGTTTTGTTTGTGTATGCTGTCAATTAACCTCTTAAGAACCAAAACCCAGATGTTGTGTGTCTTCTCATTTCTCCACACCGCTTCTGTTCCTTATCACTCAGTTACTATTGAACTTGATCAGCACCTTCAAACATGAAGTTGTTTTTCAGAAGAATAATACCGAGTGACTCTGATATGAAGATCTCACATGGACATGCACACAGTGTAGTTGGGAGAAAATATAACGTCCTGATATGAGGACACTGGTGTCTCAAGAGGTTAAAGCTGTTAAAAAAAAGAAAGAAAAAATCATGCACAATAAATAAAAAGGGGGGTTGAGGGTGGCGATGGATCGACCAGGAAAATTGCAATCAGCGTGTCTCTAACTTTGACATTTTAACTATGACAAAGACAGTTCGGGTTAGTGCTGCACTTCGAGCTGAGGTAAGTGCAGTAGAGCTGCCTTTTCTTTGATTTAAGCATTATCCACTCAGAATAATATTTTGTAATCCCAAGATAGCAGACCAATCAGATTGCATCATTCATTTGTAGCATATTAATAAATATTAACCCTATATTCCATGCTTACCTTTGTCAGGAGCAGGAGAAGGAGGCATATATGGGGAAAAAATAGGTTGTTATTAAAACTTCAGTGAAGCAGTAAGGGGGGAGAAATGATGCAAACAAGTACATATAAGTAAATACGAGTCAAGTTCTGGAACGAAGAGCACTGGTGTTGGTGTGCACAGGAGCCTATGAGCACCCCTGGTGTTTTCATAACATGATACGGTAATGTTGGCATACAATTGTAATCAAAAAAAAAATATTGCGATATTTAACATAAATTACCATAAAAAGTACAAGTCTGGTGATTTTATTCTGTGGATTACTAGCAGAGGCTGAACTGTGAGGGTTAGCAGCTTAACAATTGTTCCCCTAATAAGTGACACGTTGGGCGGGGTTAACGTCTTTTGTAAAGACAGTGAGACGTCACATTCTAGGGACTCAGAGTGAGAACACTGCCAGAGATGGGCGTGATGGTAAAACCAAAAATGGTTTATGCAGCTAATGGTTTGCCAACTGAGACCTACCGTCGAGTTCTTATAGGATATATTGTCTTATTGTAAATCTGGAAAGAAGAAGAGAAAAAAAAGGAGAGCAAATGAAGTTGAATCAGGCTTCAGTGGGAACGGGGCAGGAATGAATGCTGGCGAAAAGTTCTTGAGTGAAGTTAATGCTTTATTAAATTAAAACCTTACACGGTCACGACTTGATATATAACTTATTCATTCACACACTTATCCTGACCACTTTATCCTCAGGAATACCTCCCCAGTCAGCCAATCACATTGCAGTAAAGCAGTTCGGATAAAACATCAGGCTGCCCTCAGTGTTTACGTGGAAATGGTGTCCGAGTTACTCCAGTGACCGTGATGAGCCGTAAGGCATGTCAAAGGTGTCTAAACAGATGTGCTTGGATCAAGGTAGGAGGTACAGGTGCTTAATAAAGTGGTCAGTGTATATATTTAGAACATTTTACTCAAGAGATTAAATACCCGTATATTACGAAATGTTTTCTAAAGTGGTAGTAGTAGAAAAACAAACAAGAACCGCCTCTCTCACATCCTGAGACCATCCAGAGTTCTATGATGCTTAAGAGGGCTCTCATCGAAAGTCAAAGTGTTTCCTCCCCCCATGGCTGCACCAGAACCTTGTTCAATAGTTGTGGCTGTGTTCCAAATCTCTGCTCCTCTAACTACGTGTGCCCCCCCCCCGGTTTTCCTTTAAGCTCCACACTTCTAGTCTGTAACAGTGAGCCTTGCTGAACACAGCGCCTGGCCGAGGCGATTTGAAGCCCGGATCTTGTACAACCCAGAGTCGGCGGGTTGCACCTGGAAGAGGGTGAGCATACAGAGCCCGTCGTCTTTGTACTCGATCCGCACACGCTCCGTCTCCTCCAGAGGCTTATCGTCAAGCAGCCACACCACTTCCGGATCAGGATACCCTGCGGAAAACGGAGGGAAGAGGAGTCGGAGTCATGTTAGGATACAACAGCACACCATCCACCTTTTCCAACAAGGAGGACAATAAACCATTTTACAGCGCTGTCTGCAAGTGCTCTTTGACTCCTCGTGCTTCATTTTGACCATAAGACGTTTTACATGTAAACAAACAAGGTGTCTGGTTACCTTCTACGAAGCAGGCCATGCATACAGTAGCACTGCAGGGCTCCGTGAGGTCGTGAGGGGTTTGTGGGAAACTTGGCTTGCTCCTTAGCTGCTGCTCCAGAGCCATGACGGCTTCCTCAGCTTCCTTCTCCAGATCCATGTCTGGCAAAGAAAACAAGCCGGAGACACCGTCCGACTTACCATTCTCGTTGCTGAAAGGGGAACCCGAGCCGTCCGATCTGTTAGACAGGTACTCCATCCTCTTCAGCGCCACCATGGCTTTACCGGTTCTCTGCAATGTCACACCGAATTCAGTAAATGTTATAAAACGTCAAATGACGCATCACAACTCCAACTTGCCAAATCTGCCCCATCAACTCATATTGTGTGGCCCACAAGAGCTTTCAAAGAATATGATTATCGTACAGTCTTGCATCGACCATTACCATGAAACCTAATTCACTATACTTCCACTAGGGGGCAGCAAACCTATTTCAAGTAAACAGCTAGTCATTCATAACTCAGGAAAGATTGCACGTCAGATAATGCAAGTGAATAAAGGAAAAGAGGAAAAACGCCTATACCATTCATTTCGCCATGCAGATTCCATGGTTGCCCTTTCAAAATAGATGAGTGATTGTTCAGCCCTCAATCACCTTTAAATGTAGTAATTTGTCCCTCAATAAAAATGAGTTTGACATCCCAATTCTAGTGTAAGTCACATGATCATGTGCAGACTCACCCGCCATCTTTGTTTGGCCAGGAAACGCCGCATCTTGTTTTTGTTTAGCGTTTTTGTGACTCGACCAGACGACGAGGCAATCCACGGATGAGCCAAAGCCTGCTCACAGGACATTCGCTCCCTGGGTGGATATAGTGAGAAAGAGAGGAGCTATCGAAATGTATACATCCATACACCAAGATAACCTGGGAAGAGAGCAATGCGTGATGTACAACCTTTTCTCCTTCTGCAGCAGCTTGCTGATAAAGTCCTTAGCCTCGTCAGTGATCTCTTCAAACTCAGGGTCGAACTCCCAGGTTGCAGCGGTAACGAGTGCAAAAGTCTCAGCGTCCGTGCTTCCCTGAAACGGCGACTCTCCACTCAGTCTGACAACAAGAAAAAGAGGTTAAAAAAAAAAAAAAAAACACAACAACAAAAAACCCCACACCACAATGAGAACACAACCCAACATCAGCACATACAGGATGTAGCAGATCACCCCGATACTCCACATGTCGGTCGCCAGATCTACAGCCTCGTAACCGATCACCTCTGGAGCCACAAACTCGGGCGTGCCGTGCATCACCATAAGAGGCTTTCCAGGTTCTGTGGGAAAGAATTCAGACCGATTCAATCATCCAATCAGAGCAAAGAATCAAAGGATTTTGCTCATATTTCATATTTAGACAGTTAATATAATTAGCAGAGATTTTAAATTATTCAGTATTTGGTGAAATAAACCTAGTATTATAAATAACATGGTAGTAATAATGAGTCTGGGTGAAGGCATGGTACACCTCGAACAGCTCATGAGTCCATCGCAGGGCCAACAAACACGCAAACAAGCACTCCTACGCACAAATTAGTTTAAAGTTCATATGTTTGGAACCAACACAAGCACAGAGAGAACATGCAAACTCCACACAGAAACCCGCTTTCAAGCCCGAGACTCGAACCCAGGACCTACTTGCTGTAACTTGGATGTGCTAACCACTACGCCGCCGTGCCACCCGGAGTTTACACTGGGGCACGACGTTCGCGATTCAAAAAAGCATGGAGCTCCATGATTTATGAGCACGCTTGGGGTATCAAAAAGGAGGTAGGGTGCATCCAAGAAATTAAATCCGAAGAAATCGCATTTCCAAGTTTCATGGGTGAAGGTTGACAATATTTCTGTTCCTGAAATTGTGCGGTGGCAACGCCGCCGTGGCACAGAGCAGCGCCTTGGGCCGGTGATAAAGTTCAAATTTTGTTTTCCTCGGAACAGCATTCGGGGCTAATTTCAGCACTGAAAGTCAGCTTTCATACATAAAAAAACAGGAAAATACCAAATTATGCAGCAAACAAATACTTCTTAACGTACAAGACCTTGCTTTTCAACAGTGCTCCAAAATAAATGACAATATTTAATCAAATCCCACAATATTATTGTAAATGAATTTGGGCTGCAGCTTGATGGAAACTGTTAAGGCAAAGTGTGTTAGCTGAGCCATGATGACAGAGTTCATTGTGTTTTGCTTTTAGTGTTGGTTTCCTCATTCACAGTTTTTTTTTTGCACTTTCAACTGGTGACTCGATCCTGTTTACATCTGAAGGTAGGCTAGAAATTGTGGAACAGCCGGCAGTTTTAAATCTGCAACAGGATCCATCAGTGATGGACGACGCAGTGTAACGGCAGCACATGGCACATGGATCGCAACATTGTTGTATTTTCTTGGAGCTCACGAATATTTTATAATGCTTTGGGTGCTCCTAAACATGACTTTGTAGTGCCCCCCCAATTTGCTGCTGTATTTAATAATAAAGTTGTTGCACGCGATGCACACACACGCACACACACACACACGCACACACACACACACACGCACACACACACACACGCACACACACACACACACACACACACACACACACAAGCCTGGCGAGTTTATTTTCAGACACCAAATCCTTAAACCACGTCCACTGGAGTCACGCTCGTCCATCCATTGTTTATACCTCCATCAACTTTTTTAATGTCTGCACTATGCTCTTCGAAAAATTGCATTTTAAAAGACCAAAAAGTTTTGTTTCTAATGAATGAAGTGCGTGTGAACCACCAGAAACTTTACAATCGGCCTTTACATTGTTATAAGCGAAACAAAACTCTGTGATAACGAATCATTCACGTAGCTCCCAGCCTGATACACTGCATGAGACTACTAGTAGCCATCTTGTTCAAAATTTCCAGCCAGGAGCTCATTAATATTAATAATGGAAGTCCACATCACACAGAGGTGTATCTGTGTGCGGTCTCGCATTGGCTGATCGCCAAGTACTGCTCATAAATATTCCGAATGTCCTGAATATTTTGACCTACATACAGAATGCATGAAGACCCAGCAGGCCAACTTATCCGTGGCTCACAGCAGCAAAATATTAAGCACTTGATCTGTGCCGAATGCAAGCTAAGTCAGTAGGGCATTAGGTTACATGAAGTCTGGACCGGTTTCCCTCAGAGTCACCACGGGTCCGCCAAGTTCCCTCGGGGTCACCACGGGTCCGTCAAGTTCCCTCGGGGTCACCACGGGTCCGCCAAGTTCCCTCGGGGTCACGAAGTCCGGACCAAGTTTCCTCGGGGTCACCACGGGTCCGCCAAGTGTCCTCAGGGTCACCACGGGTCCACAAAGTGGATCAGGGTCATTAAGTCAGGACCAAGGTCACATGAAGTCTGGACCGGTTTCCCTCAGGGTCACCACGGGTCCGCCAAGTTCCCTCGGGGTCACGAAGTCCGGATCAAGTTCCCTCGGGGTCACCACGGGTCCGCCAAGTTCCCTCGGGGTCACCAAGGGTCCGCCAAGTTCCCTCGGGGTCACCAAGGGTCCGCCAAGTTCCCTCGGGGTCACAAAGTCCGGACCAAGTTCCCTCGGGATCATGAAGTCAGGACCAAGCTCCCTCGGGGTCACCACAGGTCCGCCAAGTTCCCTCAGGATCATTAAGATTCAATCCCACAACCCCCACACTCATTATAATTCTCTCAAATCGAGGAGATTGCAGACATTATTGCCCCAGTGTAAGTATATAGTTTGAGTTATGAATTCTCTCAGGGTATGCAGGGTTGGAGAGAACACTATTTCATGTTTATTTAATAAATCTGGGAAGACAAATAGCACCTTTAAACTTTGAAACTGCTTGCAAGACCCCACACTGCTGGTTTTTAAATCACATCTTAGACCCTCCATGTTTATTCCCAGGCTTTTAACTGGGTTTGAGCGTTGTTTGGTTTTCTGGTTCCTGTGATTTTGTAGTTGCTACTCTACAGCACATCGTTTATGTGCCGTTTTAAAAGTGCTTCATAAATTAAAAAAACTTCGACTTAAATAGCAACCGACGACAGCATTAGACATTGTTAGTGTTAATGTTGAAGAGCTTTAAACGTTGATACAAAACCAGAAAGTTCAACAACAGCATAAAACATGGTGTCATTTGCTAATGAATACAATGTTTATACCAGTTTATTCTCAGATTTAATGTTGTGGAACATCCAGGAAACAAGCGAGTTTCTGTTCTCAGGCCTCAATAAACAATCGTTCCCTCTCTCCATCTCGACATTGCGCCCTCCCTCCCTCAAAAAAAAAAAATAGCACGGAAAGCATAATCTTGTCCGCCCTGAAGGCTTTCCTGTCCTGGGAATCTTTACAAAGCGCTTACCATGGATCAGAATCCCGACTCCAGAATCCATATACGACTAATCACAGGTTTACATTATTGTTACTATAGTAACAGGGGGTGGCACGGTGGCGTACTGGTTAGCACGTCCGCCTCATGGCAAGGTGGTCCAGGGTTTGAGTCTAGGAGATATTTGTGGAGTTTGCGTGGGTTTCCTCCCACAGTCCAAAGACATGCACATTAGGCTAACTAGCTGTTCCAAATTGCCCCTAGGTGCGAGTATGATTGTGCGCATGTTGCCCTGCATTGGTCCGGTGAACTGTTCAGGGTGTACCACGCTGTCGCTCAGTGTTGGCTGGAATGTGCTCCAGCCAACCCTAATAGTAGGATTAATTGGTTAAGAAAATGATTTAATAGGTATAGAAACAGGGACTCAATATTTTCCTAAATGAGGAATTTTCCCATAATTCCACACAGAGCCCACTCACCGAGCTTCCTGGCCAGGCCGAAGTCGATGATCTTTATGAGCGCCCCGGTGGCGTTGACGCATACGATGTTCTCAGGTTTCAGGTCGAGGTGGACAATGTTCTTGCGGTGAAGATACAGGATGCCCTCCAGGATCTGCCGCATGTACTGCATGCTATTGGGCTCGGTGTGCTCGAAATTATCGTCCACGATACGCTCGAACAGCTCACCACCGGCAATGCTGCACCACAAGAATGAGATCATGTTTAATAACCACGGGCAATGTGAGGTGATGAAAGAGACTAAAGCACCGAGCATCATGATACGCACTACTCCATGATCAAGGCGATCTCTGAGCGGGTATCAAACGCTCCCAGACACTGCACCAGCTTTGGATGGTGCAGCTCCTTAATCAGTTTGATCTCCTCTCTAGCTGCCTCTTTGTCCTTGGACCCGACGGCACGGTAGAACTTTCCGGCACACACCCGACCCGTCTCATTATGGGTCAGGCGGAACACCTGGCCGAACTTCCCTCTGTGGAAACAATATTCAGGTTACAGGGTTAAGTGTTTTAGACTTGCAGTGTTTTAGTGGCACAGGTTTGTAGCTCAGGGCTCAAGACTGTACTCACACTCCTAATTTTTCATGGATCTTGTAACAGTCTTTGACTTTATGCGTGGTGTCAACAATGACCTCGATTTGCGGGAGAATCTCCTCTTGTGGATCCCCTGGGAAACAATCATTTCTGATTATAGTACTTGTAAGGCTAAAAGTATCTTTTTTTTGTACTCTATAATCACAGACATCATAACAAAATGTTCATCACATGCTTATAGTAAAGCTGGAGCCGGCTCATACCTGCCGTATCCATCCTGATGCAGTCCGACTCTTCACTGGGATCGCTGACCCCCACAGTGTTGCTGGCTCGTACTCGGAAGCGGTACTCGCCTTGTTCGTGAAGTCCGGAGCGGACACGGTACGTAGTGTCTTTACAATGGGAAGTGAGTACGCTCCAGTCTCCGGATTCTCCTGGCCCGAGACTCTGCATCTCTACAATGTAATCTGTGATTTGTGAACCGCCATCGTAACACGGTCCACTCCAGGACAGAACTAAAGAACTGCGAGTCAGCTGCGACACGAAGGGACACGACGCTGGGGGTTCCGGTCGATCTAAATCCATAACAGACAAAAACAAAGTGAAAAGGATCAACTTGAGAACTTAGGAATCGACAGCTTGACTATTGCCAGCATAAAAAAAAAAAAAAAAAAGAACAGGATTCGCTCTCAAACCGGTAACGCTGAGAAAAATTGTATGCTGGGAGAGGCCTCGTCGAGATTGAACAAAGACTGTGTAGTTCCCTAAATCTGCAGAACAAACTTCAGAGATGGTCAAGACACTGCCAGTAGAGCTACTGTCTATAGACATGCGGTCTCCGTCCACCACAACCTGCAAAGAAATAAACAAGAGTCGTCAGGAGATCATACATACATACATATATATTCCCCCTTCTGGTCCCACAGGTCAGGAAATATTCATTCATCCATTTTTAAAGCCATTTAATCTAAATTAGGGTCGCGGGGAGGCTGGCACACATCTCAGCCAACGCTGGCTCACTAGACCACTGCAGGGCCAACACACACACACATCCATTCACACCCACACTCATACCTAGGGATGATTTGGAACAGCTAATCAGCCTACTGTGCATGTTTTTGGACTGTGGGAGGAAACTGGAGTACCCGGAGGAAACCCGCGGAAGCACAGGGAGAACATGAAAACTCCACACAAAAAAGAGCCCAGGGATTGAACCTAGGACCTTCTTGCTTTGACGCGAACATGCTAACCACTGCGCCACTGTGCTGCCCAGTCAGGAAATATGAATTGCAGAAATGCCAAAAGGGACTGCCTAGTAAAAGTACGAGCTAGAATGGAAACGATTCCAGACAGACAGATGGATGGACATACTGACGACGACACCCCCCACATCATAGGCCGGGGGATTAAAAAGAAGAAAGGAACACTCAACATTAACAGATTCTTTAGGTGTTCAGACAAAGTTACTTCTCGTCAAGTGCATATTAGCACCTCAAAGTGGAGGTATAGAATTCAGTGTCATACTTTCTCTCACTTTATAGTCATTTATTTTTTTATCATGACAAACTACATCACTCCTTCTCCTACTCCTTCAATAAACATTAAACACAAACATCTGATTACCAAAAAAACAACCCTTCACCGTTAATCAACAGTTAGAATCCCTGAGAACAACTTGTTGCTATGGAAACAAGAATCAATCAGGTGCTGCTGTGTGCTGTGGTGACAAGCAAATTTGCGAAAACTGTTAGCTAAACAAACAGTGGTTGTCGACTAGCCAGTGAATGTCATTTTTAATATGTTGGCCAATTCCCTGGATTTTATTTTTCGATTCAGAAAGCTCAGCAACCCTGTTTCTGAAGAAAAAAAATCAAATCCCAACCACTATGAATTTTGAATGAGCACTTCTCGAGGTGTTTTGTTGTATTCCTACAGACTCCATATTACATCTATGTTTTTTTTTTTTTACCAAAATGTTTTCAAACTGCAACGTTAAGAGAAATAACAGAACCTTTTTCCTGTTGTGGATCCAGCAGGACGCCGTAGGCCCCAAGCAACTGAAGGAGCAGGAAAGCTGTGCCGTCTCCCCAACACACGCCTGCACCTCGTCCACTGCGTCAACAAACTCAACCGCAGGGCCTGAGAGAGCAAGAGAATGAGATAAGGTGACATCAACTCACTGTATCTCAGCCACGCCCTAACATCCATGATACTTGGAGAGAGAAGAAATGAGTTAATTTCCCTTTCCTACAAAAAACATGCAAATACATGGTACTCTTCTGCATAAACATCTAAAAAAAACCTGGTGTTTGGTATTAATAAACAGAACATGGATGGATTGATGAATTGTTTATGAAACTATCCACCGTATTATGCGTTGCTTTTTCAAGACAAAACAACCTCAGGAAAGTGCAACAATGAAAACGCTTGTTACTTGTGGACGAGGTGGTGAGAATCGTCTGGATTCCTTCTTGCGCATGGGAGACCTTCTACAAGGTACCATTTAGAATATAAATATCATTGTTCTCTTTGGCGTCATTCCCTGAAGCTTTCTTGGCAGAGTTCCCCCCCCGAATCGCCATTGGAAGGTTCCTAAAACCAGCTAAAAGTGCATCCACAGTAAGGGCCACATATTACAGGGAGTCAAGTGCAGGATTTCAAAGAGGTCCAGCAGAGCTACTTTCGGGTGCAGATCATTGACACACGTCATCTTGACAGCACAACCTCTGCACCACTGAGGAAGTCCTTCAGACCTTCATATCTTTACAGTTTTCTTTGGGGGACTCCCGCACTATTTTCTCTGTGTTGCCTCACGATCACATATGAAGACCATCAACCAGGGAGATGTGTAGGCATGCACATGCCCTCGCCATGACACGCAACGCTGCCGCCTGCACATACGCACCCAGGAGTGACCCAACAGACTCAGAAGCCTAACCCGAACCCTAACCATGCCCACTTACACAAGACATGGATGATAGGCTGGTGATCTCTGTAAGTGACAGGGAGGCGAACGTAGTCCATCGTCACCTCTTATGAGAGATCAGCTCCCATGGACAACTAGTTGCGGATGCTGCGGCACCAACCTGGAGTCAAACTTGCGCTCTGGAGAGCCGGCAGACCTCAAATTCTGACCAATTATTATGAAAGATAAATTCTTTTTATCAGCAGCTTTGTAGGACCTCATAATTCGACTGAAGATGGCACCAAGGAGACCATCAAGAACAGGAATGGCAACTACTTCTAACATCCATGACTTTATTAAAGGCACATGAGCATAAGAAGGGATCCAGTTGGTACTCATTGCCCCTAGTGGCATGAAATAGTAGCACAAATTTGGTTTCTTTTGTCTGATCAACCAAAAATAGAGCCATTTGTTTCTAAGAGTTTAAGTTCACAGTGCTGGTGATTTGCATACATCCAGGTGTGGAAAGGGTTGCGTTCTTTAAGGGAATTGGGTAACTTTTGGTACAAGGTTACAGGTGGAAAAAGCTAATCTGACAGTTTGTTGTTTTTCCCTGTGGGGATTAAATTTGACAGAAAATAACTGGTTGTAACTCAAATCCATTGCTATAATATGTAGGTTGGGAAAGTAGTGATGCACAGAAGAATAATGGCTGTACACTGGGGTGTTGAAAAGGCTCCTTTCAGAAATGTGTGCACCTCACAGAGAACACAATAGGTTACGACTGTTGCAGAGACCTGACAACCGAGGGCCTCACTGCAGAACCAAACGGCGAGCAGATACTGCAGCTGAGAAGTTCCAAAACCACACATGAAGCCAACACCATGCTTCTCAATGTCACGAATGTCAATATGAAACTATGGCTGCAACCTTACAACCTCAGAACCACAACTATACAAGTTTCTCATTTACCCGTCATGCTGACACATTTAATTTCCGTTGGCCTGCAGCTGGGTGTTTATTTACTGTAGAGCTTCAACAGTGAAGACGATCTCGTTCGTTTTAGAAACTAAATAACCAGATTAAGAAAACACACTCAGTGTGGAATGAGGTAACCAGGCTAGTTATCATCGGCATTGTTGGAAACATCGCTAAAGTCGTTGTTAACTAGCCTGCTAGCTAAAGTGATGTCACAAATCACTCAGTTCCTCATATCCAGGTGGGTTTAACAGAGTCAGAACACACAACATCCCCTTTATTATCCCATTAGACACCATTACATTCCACAATAACTTCGGATTAGGATTAGGATTAGGATTAGGATTAGGAATAGGATTAAGCATTGGAAAAAGCCAAGTCTATCATAAATTAACCAACACACTCACCGGTTCCACTTCCAGCTCTTTTCTTGGGTGTGGCAGCTAAAGCATGGACAAACAAACCAAAGAGGTTAAAAAGACAACTCAGGTACACAGGGACAGGTAAGAGTGAGCCTGATTCAGTCATGTGACCGCCAGGGCGGGGCTTAAATGCTTAAGGAGGCATTTTATTGCTAGAGTTTCATTTATTTGGTTGTAGTTTTTCTGGTGTTGCTGTCATGCACATGCTATGAATACTGACTTTTTTTTTTACACTTAACATACAAGTACATCCAACATGAACATGTAAAGCGATATTAATTTGCACTGATGATCAAAGATGGAGCCATGACGATCCTTGCTTCTTGAAGGTGAGAGGCACTGGGAGCGTTTAGTGCTCAGTGCTCGCCAAACTGAAGTGAGCAGGCACAGGAAGGCTTCTCTGCACCGCCCCCTTGCACTCCTTTATTGTAGCAGAGTTTATTAATCACCAAGTATACTGTTAAAAAATGATATGATAAAGAATTTTTATTTGTTTGGTATTGTCTTTATAATGCATTCTTTAGCTGCACCAGGTTTTATTCCAGTTTTACTTCATCAGAGAAATTTATTAGTTCAAGAACATTTCATTCTTTTTATCCTTTATAGTTAATTCTCAGCAGCCCCCTATTCTCTCTCTCTCTCTCTCTATCTCTCTTTCCCTGCATTTCTCTATTACACACCCTCTTTCATGCTCTCTGTCTCTCTCTCTCTCTCACACTCTCTTATTCTTGCTCTTTCAGTCTTTCTCTCTCTCTCTCTCTCTCTCACACACACACACACATTCATATTCTTGATCTCTTTCACTCAATTTCTCTTTCTCTCGCTCTTCTAGTATCTTTTTCTTCCTCTTTCTTTCTATTTTTCTCTCTTACACACTATTATTCTTGCTCTCTCTCTCTCACACACACACTCTCTCACTCATTCTTGCTCTCTTTCACTCATTCTCTCCTGTTTTTTTCCTTTTCTTACTCTCTCTCTCTCTCTCTCGCACACACACACTCTTGCTCTGTGTCACTCAATCGCTCGCTCTCCTAGTATCTCTCTCTTTTCTCTATCTTTTCCTGCCTTTCTCTCTCTCTTCCATACCCTCTTCCATGCTCTCTTTCACTCAATCTATCTCTTTCTCTCTTTCTCACTTTCAGTTAGTCTCTTTTTTTTTCTCCCTCTTACACACTATCATTCTTGCTCTCTCACTCAATCTCTTGCTCTCCTAGTCTCTCTCTCTCTCTTGCTTGCTGTCTATCTCTCTTTCCCTGCATTTCTCTCTCTTACACACCCTCTTTCATGCTCTCTCTCTCTGTCTCTCTCTCTTATTCTTGCTCTTTCAGTCATTCTCTCTCTCTCATTGTTATTCTTGCTCTCTTTCAGTCATTCTCTCCCCTCTCTCTCTCTCTCACACTCTCTTATTCTTGCTCTCTTTCAGTCATTCTCTCCTCTCTCTCTCTCTCTCTCACACTCTCTTATTCTTGCTCTCTTTCAGTCATTCTCTCCTCTCTCTCTCTCTCACACACTCTCTTATTCTTGCTCTCTTTCAGTCATTCTCTCCTCTCTCTCTCTCTCTCACACTCTCTTATTCTTGCTCTCTTTCAGTCATTCTCTCTCTCTCTCTCACACACTGTTATTCTTGCTCTCTTTCAGTCATTCTCTCTCTCTCACACACACACTCTCTTATTCTTGTTCTCTTCCAGTCATTCTCTCTCTCTCACACTCTCTTATTCTTGCTCTTTTTCAGTCATTCTCTCTCTCTCTCTCTCTCTCTCTCTCACACACTGTTATTCTTGCTCTCTTCCAGTCATTCTCTCTCTCTCTCTCTCTCTCTCTCACACACACACTCTCTTATTCTTGTTCTCTTCCAGTCATTCTCTCTCTCACACTCTCTTATTCTTGCTCTCTTTCAGTCATTCTCTCCTCTCTCTCTCTCTCACACTCTCTTATTC
>JAOUQZ010000044.1:1235537-1256677 GCA_028564935.1 Neosilurus hyrtlii | reverse complement strand
CCACACAGAAACGCCCGAGCTGGGAATCGAACCCAGGACCTTCTTGCTGTGAGGCGGACGTGCTAACCACTGCGCCATTGTCACACACCAAGTAAGTACAGAGCACATAAAGGGACACCGAAGGGAAAAAAATTATTTTTTTTTTAATTTAATGTATAATCTATGTATATAAATGGAAATATGTGACTTAACTGAGCTGTATTGTAACCTTGAACTCGCCTATAAAGACATTATGTTGTCTCCAAATGACATTTAAAGCGAGTTTTGAAGTCTTGTGGTCTGCTCTGGTGGAGGGGATGCACCAGCCTTGAACAGTCATCTGATCACCTGATAACGTGACGGTGACGCCAGACAAGCAAAGCTGCAATGTTTTTATAGACGAGTCCAAGGTTAAAATACAGCTCAATTAACTCACGTATTTCCATTTATACACAGCTTATTCTTTGATAGTTTCTGTGCACATCAGATAGAAACCAGTATTTTTTTTTCCTTCTGTGTCCCTTTATGGGCTCCGTAAGTAAGAGTTAAACGTGTATAAATATATATATATACTCAATGCCTGCTATTTGGACCAAAGCGTCACGTTTCCGGTTGTTATCCATTTTAAATGTGTGCATAGTTGTAAAGCAGATGGCAAAAATTAGCTATTCTTCCATGGTAATGTAACCGGAACAATTAAACTTATATTCGCTGTTTTCCGTACGGAAAATGTTTTATGGAATGTTTTGCTGTCAATCAACGGTTTAGGTTCTGACTGGTTGTTGCTTGTATTGTGTTAGATGAAAGTTCAGCTCAGTTGAACTTCGTACTCACCCACTCTGTCGCTTGTGAAAATTTGATGATCTAGTTGATGACCGGTTACATAACCACCTCTGACCTTGTCTACACATGCTCTCTCTAATAGAATCCGGAACCTTCCGATATTGAGGTCATGGGATACTAATAATCGTATGCAGGTTTATTTCATTCAAATAATGATGTCACTTGCAATTACACTAAAACTAACCCAGGGCTTTTAAATGGAGGACAAATGCTTATGCTATCATGGTGTTTACATTTTATATATACTATATACATAGCTATATAAACCCAACTTCAGTATTACGGGCTATTTTATATAGATTTATGACACAATCCCGAGTAAATTCACTTTTATTCCATTTTATAGCAATATGAAAAGACTAAATTTGCAAACGGGGCATACACTTATGCAACACTCTGTAACTGATAAAAAGGCCAGTGAGTTTAGACACAGTAAACGTGTTCCTAATAAAGTGGCCGCTGAGTGCAAGCGGATATGCACAGTAAGACAGTCTGTGAAATTTGTATTTATTGCATTAATGTAGTGAATTTAGATGTGAGACTTCCACCAAAGAAGGCTGTAATCAGTTTCAAACAATGACTTTCATGCAGGCATCTAATGACTAGCATAAATCAAGCACAGACATCAAAAGAAAAAAAAAAAAAGAAAAGATATTACTAGTTTTATTATGAGTAAATATTTGGTGCAGGCAAAAGCATCGAGCACTTCTTTGGGACAAGGCATCTTGCTTCAGAAGGTTGTGTGATAATATTAGGGAATATTCCAGTTTAAAGACACCATGCACAAATCTTGGATGTCCCTGGAAGAAATCGTTACTACCTGCGACCAAACTACAGAAGGGTTTATTTGCATTAGCTCGTTTTGATTACTGTATTCACCACTGATCAGTTTAAACAGGACCTTACTCGAAGATCCAACCATGGCAGCTTGGCGTTGCTGAGATTTAAATTCATGACCCGATGATCTCCAACCAACAGGCTTAACCACTGCTCCACCACTTCCCTGTTAGTCCAGTGGAATTTGTATTAAATGAATCGGTAGACTGTCTTTAGGTTCTTATTACGTCAGCATTGCAAGGAGGAAGGTGGAGCCAATCCCAGCTGACGACAGGTGAGAGGCGTGGTTACACCCTGAACACGTCGCCAGTCTCTTGCACGGCTAACCCAGACAAAAGCAGCCAATCACACTCACATTCACAACTATGGGCAATTTCAAGTGGCCAGGTCACCTATAGTGCATGTGTCTGACACAAGCGTGACGAGATGATGTGAACTCTGCACAGAAAGGCCCTTACCGGGGATTTAAATAATGATTCTTCTCACCGTGAGGCGACAGTGCTAGCTACACAGCCACTTTGCCTCTACAGTACATACATTTTGCCAAAAAACTAAACTTTACATCTTTTCTAGCCCCCCGAAACTATTTTTGCTGCTGTTTGCTTGAGCATGCAGGTTACCAACCTAGAAATACATTCAGGCAGACACATGTATCAGCAAACGTATACCAACGCTATTCATGTCACATGTAATGGGCAGACCACTTAAAAATGCTCTACCCGCGGACTTGCCTGTCCTTCCAAGGTGTGTCACATGACCTGCACATTCTGTGATGTTACCACTCACAGAAGGGGCCACTATCACCCTGGGACATCCCAACCACAAAACTTCTAGTTAGCTTTGTGCTCGATAGTACCTGACAATCTTTACAGTGGTGATAACCAGGATTCCAACCCTAGTGGAACCCACCCATGGAAACCCATTGACAGGCACCATGTTTTATGCTCTCTAGCTTCATCCTATTTAATATATTTAGCTTATGTTTGGTATTATGATCATTAACATTCAGCAGACATGAGCTGGGCTTCAGCTGCCTTTATTTAATTCTGAAATTAGACTGTTAAGAAAAATAGAACCAAGGGTAGGACCTCTCCAACAACTTTGCTGAATGTCACCCAACTTGGCCAAGATCAGGCACCCCAATACAAGTACAAATTTTATTGGCTAGTGGCTACGTTATGACCGAGATAGTTCTCTGCTGAGAACCTAATGGGGGCACAGCTGAGCACCTTTTAAAACCATCTCATGGAATGCCCATGCATCCTTGAAGCTACGGCATGAGATGCTCCCAATTTTCCCAGAAATATAATTTTTTCTATCAGATGTGAACACAGGATCACCAGCTTGCTACTCCACTGTGCTCGGAATACCTGACTAGACTATAGACCTTCTGGGTTAACCCCAATTCCAAGCATTTGCTTTATCTGACTTTCTGTTACCATCTATTAACTCCTTATCCCTCTACTTTCTATCCCTCTATAGTAAGGTGTCTAAACAGCGGATTCTTGGCCTGACCAGCTGGTCCATTAAAGAGATGAGCTAACCAGAGTCACCGCTTGACATTGACAGTGGCCCAGTATAATGCATGACAGGACACAGTTTGCACTGTAAAGGTTTTGCAAATAGCAAATAAGCAGTGGGCAAAGTCCAAGAGCTTCAGTTTCACCACCAATATGCATCATTTTTGAAGAAGAGCAAACCAAAGTGAAAACCCTATTTAACCTCAAGCAATATCAAATGGTTCACAGAGTATTAAGTAAGGTTCTGCTCCAGACAGTGTCAGCTCCTATTTCTGCTGCATTCATTAATGCCCTCAGGCAAAGATCAGTTTTTCTGAAAGCAGACAGCACCCTTTGTCACAAGCCTCATGCCTCATATCACTATGGGACGTACCATACCCCATACGGGACAGCAGAGCTTCTAGACCTCATCTGGAATCCGGGTTGATTTAGCAGAAATTTGGCCAAGCACTCATAGATACATACATACAATACACTACAACGACCCATCCTTTAATATGGGATGGGTGATTGTTATCTGCCTACTAATGGTAGACTAGACAAAACAAGTGTTTCACATGTACCCATGAGTTTATAAATGGTAAGAAAAATGGTAAGATTTTTGACACATGTTGCTACATGAATCTAAAACACTGTAGACTGACAAACCTAACTGTCGTCCAGAACTCGTAAATGTATTAACATACTGTTTGTGACCAACTCTTTCCTGACTACTACTCTAAATTCAACTCGGAGTAGAATTCCACCACTCAGTGTGCATGTGCCCATACATGCTATTGTCTTACAAGAATTTGTCATGTTATACCGTTCTACAACAATCTTTCCTGTATCAGTCTACAACTGGACCCAAGAGCCTGTGGACTAAAACGTGTCCTTGTCAATGTCCCAACACAAGAAAGAGACAATCATTACAGGTACCTCCTTTCCATGCTGGTTCATGGAATCACAGGGGCATTGGATAGGAACATGCCAACCAGTTGGAATAGGAGGCAGTACATCTGGACCTTGTTTTTTCTTGTTCTTCCACTCTCAGCTATAATCGCGGTCACCAACTCTTTTTTGCATTTTGCACAGAATCTCCCCACTTGGGCCAATCCATGATGAACTGCTTCACCAGTATCCCATCAACACTCTACAAGTTGTGGTTCTCCTTGCCAGATACACACAACCCACAAGGAAAATAATATACTGTTAACCTTTTCTTCTCAAATGCTTGTTCTTTCCTTACTGTAAAAGAAAGTCAGCAAATAGACCAATGTTATCTTGCTTGTGGCCACAAGACCTCTTTTTTCTAGAGGTTTCCTTCCCAATCTGATGGGCTGTCCCCAAATGAATGTGAAATTCTGTCAGGTGCAAACAAACCAGCTGATTCTGTTGGTCAGGCCCCAAGGGCAGAATTTCCAACTAAGGATTGAGATCAACAAGTCCAGGAAACACAAGTCACAAGAAGTCTACAATTTAAGGTGTGTGAGGCAGCCGTACCGTGGAAGGATCTTGTACGTTTATCACTGCCTTTCAAAATGAGGGACAGTGCCTTTAATTGCAGCAGACTGGGATATTTTAATCATATGTGAATCATTTGTCTCTGTTACTAAATGACCATACAGAGCATGCTTTGGTGTGCCCGGTAGGTACCCTTTGCTGGTCTTGGGTGCCACCCATTCAGTTCTTAGTTGAGCTATTTAATTTGGAGGTAGGACACATGGTTCTCTTGACTAGGTTTTAGCTAAACCATTGGTTTCATTGATGACTGTCCACCCCTACCTGAGACATGCCAGTGTCTCCTCTTCATCACTCATAATACACATAACTAGGGTTCCAAAGTACAGTTCCATACCTTTGTTCCTTGACATTTCTGACCTGTGCTGCCTTGGCAAGAAGGTCCAAGGGAATGAGCTATGACGGACATACATCTCTATATGACTGTTGGTCTGTAGGTGCATAATGAGGTGTCTGGTTTGTAACACTGTATCCTGGTTCCAGAATGCTCTATCCAAGATTAAACACCACAAACAAAGACCATTTAAGAGCTTTGCAAGGTATGCAAATAATCAAACAAAAAAGTGCTAGGAGTTAGCATGTACGTCACAGAATCTCTGTTTCCCAAAAGCTTCACTGCTATCAGATTTGGAATTACCATGTATTCAAATGTTGTCCATGTAAAATGTCAGTGTAAGAACTACTGAGAGCATCCATAGTTGAAGTTTTTGGGAAAGATGACTGCTACAAAAATAGCAAAAAAATACTTAAAAATAGGGCAGACTAATCTGTTCATAGCATGGATTGGCTTTACCTGAACTTGTGCAAAACATCATCTCCGTCCTGAAGGCTACAGAATTTGAAAGACTTTCCTTAGAATATTTGGAAATGACAAGGTACCTGTGCTACTTCATTATTACAGGAAGCATACTCAGTAAAAAGGGAACCTCAGAAAAGAAGGGGTTGGAAATGAAATGCTGATGGGTATGGGTTATAGTTAGACAGGTTAAGAGGATGTACAGTATCGGCAGTATTAACAATGGCCAGCTACCTGGGGGTATGATTAGGCGTGACACCAGGGCTGGTGGGGTTCTCAGAGTAGTCCTGGAAGACACATGATGGGGAAAGAGATGAGGATGACCACACCAGGTATGGGTTCAGTTTAGTTTCAGGTTCAATGTCAAAGTAGATCCTATGTCAGGCATCAGTTGAAATCTTAAATTTGCTGAACTGAATCTGAACCGACCCCAACCCTGGACCAAACAAAATTATACAATGCCGAGTAAGTAATGATCCATTCATCCTTTAAATAAACAAAAAAACCAAAAACCCAATGTTGCTTCTGTGAAATTAAATGAATAATAGTATTAACATTAATAATGTATGAACAAGGATTTAATGATCTGGATCTTACAGCATCCACTGAAGGTGAGTAGACGAATGATAACTTTTACTTAAGCATCTTATTTTAATGCAATGGAATTTTAGTTAGTCTGTACAATACATCTCAAGAAATGTATGTAGATATACAGTATTTACAAAAAGTCAAACCTAGAAACACACTGCGCACTCTAATGTTTTGTTGGAGCACCTTTACCCCTGATTACAGTGTGTCACCTCCATGGCACTGTTGCTCCATTTGGTTCCGTCGAGGCTCAGCAACATTAATGCGGCAATAAAATGAAGTCAGCTGATGATATGAATGTACTGAATGAGCAGGTTATCACGTCAATGGGCTTTCTCTTTCCTGATGGCACGGATATAAAATGGGGACTCAGATAATGAAAGAGTGGTTCAGGGAGCACGAGGAATCATTTTAAAACATGTACTAGCACCCCAGAGTCTTGACCTTGAAATCTTTGGGATGAGCTGGAGGAGACTTTATGTAGTGGTTTGATTTTCCTCCATTCATTCATTTTTAAGCCCATTTAATTCTAGTAGGGTTGTGGGGAGGCTGGAGCCTATTTCAGCCGACTCTGGACAAAGGCAGAATACACCCTGAGTCCATCGCAGGGCAAACACACACACACACACACCCACACTTGGGGCCAATTTGGAACAACCAATTAACCTAATGTGCATGTCTTTGGACTGTGGGAGAAAACTGGGGTACCTGGAGGAAACCCATGCAAGCACAGGGAGAACATGCAAACTGTACACAACACCCTTGCCAAGCCCAGGAGTCGAACCCAGGACCTTCTTGCTGCGAGGCAGACATGCTCACCAGTAGAGCATATCTAGAATACAAATAAATGTTTTGATGTTGCTTGCGTTTGCTGTAACAAATGTCAATGGCAATCAAGGTTAAAGGTGATCCAACAAAAAAAATAACAGTATGCAACTTTTTTATTTTTTTATTTTTTGGCTGAACAGTGTATGTTTTTATAGGTGACATGCAGGAAATCAGCATCATGTGGATTATGAATCTTGTAGACGATATTGTCCACAGTATTAAGTATACACGCGTACCAGGTATTCTCGTCATGGATGGGTAATGAGAATGTAACAAAGACGTGGAGCTGCTTTCTTGGATCAAAAGCTTCCATCCACTCTTGGAACACTAGAAATCATCAGACCTTTACAGGTTCATAGTCTAGCTAACTCCTACATTATATAAATCATAACAAAGTCTTAATTTGGGATGATGATAAATTACACAAGAACCCACCCGACCAAATGAAATCTCTCGGGCAGAAAAGCGATTTGGGTCTCTTGTGAAAGACTCTTGCTTGGTTAAATTGCTACCCTTTTGCCATAGCTTCTATAAGTGATATCAATAACTGCACTAAAAAAAAAAAAAAAACAACACTCAGAATCCTTCTCATTTAAAGACAAATCTTTCATGATGTACAGACTCGTGAACAAAACTGAGACGGACTAGAATTTTTCTCCGAGGATCTATTTCAGTGATGGCTAAATCAATGACTAGGATGTAGCGGTGCTTTACCCTAAAAGAAAGAGAAAATATAATCAATTACAACTTTAACGCAACCCAATTAATGTGTCAAACACGAATGTTTGATGAAAATCCCTACAGAAATAATACATTTATTTATACCATTACTTTACTGAGCATACATTTTAATACACAGTTAAATAAGCTTGCTGAGACATAAGCAGTAAAACGACACCTATTAGGAATAAAATATAACCTCAGGGTGTTTGTCTAGTGCTGTTGTTAATAATGGAAATGATTGCACGTATAGCACCTTAGCCGTAGACATCTCAGCTTAATCGTTTCAATTCACATCACAAATGCGTAAAAATAAATAAATAAATAAATAAATAGAGATCACCGAAATTTTAATTAGTTTTTCTATTATTATTGCGTTCCTGTAGTTGCACACGAAAAATGATTCGAACTTGGTGGAAGACATTTTCTCCTGCTAATGCAAGTGTTCAAATTGTCTCAATTCAACCACCGCCCTGTTTCTTTTGACAAACGACTGTCCTTTAATTACAATCATTTACGGGGTCCCCCCATATCAGAATTTGAGCCAAAGACAAAAGAAATGGCAGCGACATGCAGCAGTAAATATAGCTATGCATTCGGACACACGTTTCTAACCACTAACCTTGGAAACTAACCTTGGTTTCGTTTCTGTCACGTTATCTCAGCTCCATCTAAAGCATGCACATGCAGGTGGTATAGAACGAGCTCAGTTACCAGATTATCGCTTGCACTCCGACGTGGTCGTCCTTTACGCAGGAAGTAGCCCAACACTTTATCCTTAAATACCTGAGGAAACAAAGTTACTGTGCCGGGTTATAAAAACATAAGCAAGGACAAGATGGCAGAAAAACCTAAATCTAACTAAGACATGCAAGTCTTACTTTGGGACTGTGGGAAGAAACCAGAGCACCCAGAGGAAACCCAAACACAGGTATGGGAAGAATATTTAAATCACATACCTTGTCAACAACAGGGTTTGATCCCAGGACCTTCTTGCTGTGAGACAAGAATGTTAACCACTGTATGCGCAGTGAAATTCTTTTTTTTTTTTGGTACATCCCAACTTGTTAGTAGGGTAGGGTCAGGGATGTTGGGTACCACTGAAGCAAACATGGTTAAAAGCCTTGCTCAGTGGCCCGACATCGGCAGCTTAATGGTGCTGAGGATTGAAAACCCTGACCTATTGATTAGAAACCCAGAATCTTAATTGTTCAGCCACCATGACCCAGAGTGACCCTGACTTGCGAGCAAGTAAGTAGTATGCCGGAGTCATTCCCAAGACCAAACTTATAATTTCATAATATGTGTTCTGCTGTACCATGTCGATCCTTCCATCTGGAAGGGGTCAGCAGGTGTGGTCTGATGGGTGATGGGCATCAGTAACATAACTAGACATGACCTGTTCATCCACGATGGGACCATCAAGAATAGTGATGGAATAATCGGTTTAATCTTGTCCAATGTCCAGGGTACTTCTGCAACGGTACCTCAGTGCACTATTGTGGAACTATTAGCACCCTTTTACTCTGGCACAGAGGCTCGATTGCCACAGAATGCTTGTACCAGGCCCTGGAAATGGCTTCTGAGCTGATTAAATATGCCGACTGAGTAATTTTTAGCTCCCTTTGGTTTTGGTGGTTAGTCTACTTATGTACTGACTTGCTCAAACTTGCAAATGGATCCAGTTTGAATACTCGCCATATACATATAGTCCCAGTGAGTGTCAGGTCATGGGTTTGACCAGCCACTCAGGACCTTCCACACCCCAAATCATGACCCTGAAAGGATGGCGTTGGTTTAGAGATGTTATGTTTGCTGAACGCCATTCCTCTGGGAATTTGTTTCAGACTTGAGGTTGCAGTGTTTTTCTTCCTTTGATACGCTACGGCTTTGCGGAGCGTTCTAGAAAATGTTGGCAGATTTACATTTCTTTTAAAGTTTTAGTCTGCCAGCTCAGTTTGGAGGAATGGTTTGAGTTGTGTCGTTCGTGCTTTCTTCTCTATCTAAGATGTACAAGGTACAGACGGATTCTCAGATGCTTTCTTTTATCACATGGTGCTCTTTGGACTTTTTCTTACTTTTATATATGTCTGGTTTTGCTTTTTTCTTCTTTGTACCCTTATGAACCTCTCAGACACATTTGTGTGGGAAAAAAAAGAGAGACAGGGGCCACTGGCTACCATTTAAAAAGCCACTGGCTTTCTCATTAAGTTACCACTAACTCAAATCTTAATTAAGGTTTTCCAGAATAAAAGCTTCCGACATTTCTTAACGTATGCATTCTTGCATGCTTAACGTAGCTTAAAATAAATAAGATATCTGCAGTCATTTCTGTTTTACTACATTATACATACACACACACACACACACACACACACACACATAACGATACAGAAGAGTAATTTACCTCATACAAATAATCAAATATTTCCAGTATTGTCAGGACGCTAGCTCCTATAAACAGCCCCATCTGCCCACCAATGTCACCTGGAAGAGCACAGTTACACGACATCTAATAAATTTATATAATAACAATAAACATATGACATGACAATTTTAATCATCTTTAATTCATCTCACCCAGTAGACCAGCCACTTCATATGCCTTCTTCTGCTCAATCTTTTCATAATTCAGGGCCTCAAAAAAGATATCCAGAACTAATATGTTTTCTCTGTAAATGGATACAGAATCAAAGAGCAAATCAATTTCATGGGCATTAATAAAGTTAGATTTTAAATACAGACATTTTAAAACAAACTTTTGGCCATTTTAATCAGAACACCTGTACCCCGTTTATCCAATCGGCCAATCAGGCTCACTCAGTGTCCTGTGGTCTCAGTCCAGTCTTTGTTAATTCAGGTTTGGTCAGTCTGTACTCGTTGCAGCCTCAGATTCTTCACAGAAGTTGAACTTGCTGTTGTAGTTCTGTTCACCGTGTTTGAAAGGAATTGTTATCACTATGACAACCTTTTTAACCACCCTTCCTCTACAGTCTTAAGGTACTGACTTTTGCCTACTACCCCACCAACAAGGGTTCTCCTGGCATCTCGATCTTGGGCTTTCTGCTCAATCTGGTTCCAGGTGCGTTCTTTGCTTTTGGTGTCAGCTTTAAGGTCTTGGTGCTACGTATTTCCGGGCCTTCATCTTTCTCTTCCTTTTGGGAATCCAGGTGAGAGCTTGCGCACTGATGTTGGAGGCTGGCTTGTGGTGTGTATGGCCAGTCCATGGTCCTGGTTGCTGATGGTGTTCCACCAGGTGGATCCTTTTCTCGCAGGTGTTGATATATACAGTAGGCCTGCACCTTCTCTATGCTGCTTTTGTTGTCCTTAGTGTCTCTGTCTTGTACAGAAGAACCAATTAATTTCTATCAATTATACTGTACAAATCAGGCGGTCAGGCAGCGGTGGTGCCCTGGTGGTAGGGTGTTGTCTTACTGATCTGAAGGTCGAGGGTACAAACCCCACTATCACGGAGTTGTCACTACTCTCCCCCTGTGCAGCTAAATGGGTTTAAAAGGCCAGCCATGTCTCTCACTGTCTGTGATGACAGGAATGTAAAAGAACCATTGCTGTCGTTCGTAGACAGTATGCCTTTGAGTTGCTGTCAGTGTGTTTCTGCCCTTCGATGGCCTGGCAAGCTGTCCAGGGTGTACTCTGCCCTTGCCCAGAGTCGGCTGAGGTGGGCGCCAGCCTCCCTGCAACCCTTATTTCGATTAGGCACTTCAGAAAATCAAATGAATAAATGAAATCAGGTGGTCAACAGCCTGGCCTTCATTTGGAAGATCAGTTCCGTAGCACTGCAGATGTTCATCAGTGGTAGGAAAGCTGATCTAGAGGTGGTATGTGTGAAAATCATTAGTGGATTATGAAATACTCAAGCTCACCAACAACTGTGCCATGGTCAGCATCACTGAGACCAGATTGGTGGATAATATAACTTCATGAATAAGCAGGTGTACAGGTGTTCCTAATAACGCTTTTGGTCAGTGTATATTCATGAAAATGGGTAGAAGATCAGTTTTACTTCATTTACAATAAATGAACACTGCTCAATATAGCCCTTCTTGTTCTTGAAAGATTGAAATGACTCTTTATCTGAAACGGCCTTATCTCATACGCAATATACTGCTCTGATCTGTTGAACTTCTTGGCCAGGTATTTGGCTGACGCTTTGCTGGGTATTTTCACCATGGAAAGCTCCTTGCCATAGCGAGTCATGTTGCAAGGTGTGGGACACACGCAGTAGTTGTTGTCTTTTTCAACGAGGAAATCTGTGAATTGTGACAAAACAGTGTAGAACGCAGATCCGTTTCAGTGACATCATTTTGAATGGAAATAATACATGACTAAATGACAGGAGAGATAAATGCATGCTGTTTTTATAAAAACTTCTTTTCATTGGTACCAGTTGTGCATGCATGAGAGTTACCCATTTTTGAAGACCTATTATAAAGAGAGAGCTTTACAATCCCAGTCAATCTGAGCACTTTATGCCTTGATTCAAGACTGGAATTGAAACTTGCCTTGAATCAGGTTGGTCTAACCTTGGAAGGCTCACCAGATCATCAGATTACCCCTTTAAAACCAGAAATTTCATATGGATGACTGTCAGTGAGGAATCCACCTGCGTCCCATTTTTTGAAACCTGTTTCCAAATGTTGGACGATTACACATGATAATCTAAGATTATCTGAGACCGTTGGGTTGATCATGGATAGTTGCAGATAGTAGGGGACTTGGCTGCAGACAGTCTCAGACCTAGTTGCTGACCATCAGAGATTTTCATCTAAGCATTATTTCACTTGAGTCATTTAGGACATCTCATACACAGTTGTGGTTGGTCTTAGACAGTCTGAGACAGTCCCAAAAAATAACGTCAGTTGCCAGAGAATCGCCTTAAATGAGATCGGGCCTTAAGACTCGGCTCAACTTGACACCACACTATCCCAATATAAGTATAATAAGTGGTTTGGAAGCTCGTCTGTATGAGTAAAATGTCCAGATAAGGACATAAGGCTAGAGAAACTAATTTACTAAAGTATGTGGTGCTAAAGGACTAAAGTGCTCTGTAAGTTGTTCTGTTCAGTCAATGTAAATCTCATTACAGGGTTACAGATTGCATACAAAACTGTTAACCAACATAAAACAGACCAAACTGTCTAAACTCAAAACACCAAATCGAAGATATTGTTATTGTATACAATATTGTTCAGGGTGGATTTGTCCTGCTTTAATTGCACCGGACGGTATTAATAATTGTTCAGGGTTGTATTTTATTTTTGATGCTAGCTTAAATATTAATGTATTGTCTTACCCAAGGCAGGGTCTGCACAGTCCTTGTACTGCTCTGGGGTGCAGACGGTGGAGGTGCCTAATAAAAAAAATAAAGTGCTCAAATAACAATCTGGAGTGTCAGAATCAATAAAACAAGATTTTATATGACTATAAAAAGTGTGTGTGTTCGTGTGTTTACCTGGCATGTGTACCATCCTGCAGTTACAGTTTTCCAGCAGATACCGGGTCTCACAGTCGATGCGGCATGCTGTTATACTGTAGGTGGTGAAAAACTCCGAGTTCATGGGAGCGGATCTGCAGTCACCCCATGGCGATGGAAGATACTGAAGCTGAAATACACCACACAGTTTTATTCCTTAATGGAATGAACGTGCTGTTAGATATCACATCAGTCATGAGCAGGCAAGCAGAGGAAAAGACATTTGGTTAAAAGAAACATCACCCAGTACCAACTGAAGGACGGCATAAAGATCTGTGGAGATAAACGTAGCCATTTTTTATCCAAACACATGTCTGAATGAAAGAAATGGTGCGGAAGTGCCACAAGTGGACAACACATACTGCTAAAGGGTGTTCACCATGATGTGGAGAAAACCAGAGGATGTTTAACCTACGATCTTGGATCCAATTTTAGAACTAGATGTCAAATTTATGGTATACGTGCAGTCAGATCAGGGTCCATATAGCTAAATACACCTTGGTGTTTATGAGCGCAGTAGAAGAAAATGCACCATGATATGTTATAAACAGCAACAGGTTATAAAGGTCAAAACACAAAGCTTGGAAATGGTACTAGCAGAATGTACTTAAACAGACATAATTAATTAGAGAAGAGACACGGAACAGGTGCACACAGTAGCACAACAAACCCCCCAAAAAATATTAAATAATAGGTTCAAGGCAAAACAGTAATAAAGTATATTTGTGAGAAACAGTGTGTATGCTGGTGTTTGGGGGGAATTGTAGCACATTATGTGTTTTTAGGGGCTCACTCACCAGCCATATTATATGAACATGAAAAATAGTGATATAAAATGGAATCGGCCACAATGTTTTTTTGAACCAATTTGTTTACTCCTGATAGTAACCCCTGCACTGGGTGCAATGATGTGGAGAACAAATATAGTGTGCAACTCAGACACAGATGATGCAAGCAGTAAAAAACTGGTAAGTTTTTAGTAACTTTAAACATGTCAGCTTTAATTTCTCTGTGTGTGTGTGTGTGGAGGAGAGAGAGAGAGAGAGAGAGAGAGAGAGAGAAAGAGAGAGAAAGTCCAGGGGTGTTAAATTGTACTACCCTAGTATTATCTCTTTTGAAATCATATACCTTCAATTTCTGATCTCTTAATCTCAGACTTTCTTGCTTTCTACGAATCGGTGTTGTACTGCCAAGTTCCTCTGGTCACGCAGTCTTGTTATTGTTAACAGACACACATGGATTGTACAAACCAACACACAGATCCAAAACAAGATGTAAAAGAGGTGATAGAAGACACGAAGCCGTTTCACTGGGAAACCTATACGTTCAGCCAAAATGAACTTATAATTGAAGGAAAAACACGTAAACATAAAATAATATTGGTTCCTGAATGAGAACCATTGATATATTGGATGGTCTCCACATTTCTGTCAGTGATGGATTGAGCAAGTGTGGACTAAAGTATCCTTCCTATCCTATGAAATCACAGCCAGATCTGTCCTTGGAATCCGTGAATGTAGCTTCGCTGATAATCGGATGCATGTTCTAGGCCAGATGCACTATTTGGAAGCCTTGCATGCCTCATTAGACATGAGCAAATTAGATCATGCAGCATTTCATTAAAGCGCTAAGGATCTACATATGGACCATAAGGAAAGTCAAACAAATGTTTACAGAGCCCTCATCAACAGTTTCGCAGTCACTTAAGACTGGGATATACTGTGTTTTCCTTCACCACAGAGATGAATTTCTTATAATATAAAGAAGTCTGAGCTGGTGTCTGGCTTTATACATGATATCAATGCAATACCAGATTGGAAATTAAGCTAACATTATTATTATAAATTTATTCATTTAAACCTTTTAATTCTAAGTAGGGTCACGGGGAGGCTGGTGCCCATCTCAGCCGACTCTAGGCGAAGGCAGTGTGGCAGTGGTGGCTTGGTGGTTAAGGCGATGGGTTACTGATCCGAAGGTCAGCAGTTCAATCCCCACTATCAACACTGTTGGCCCTTGAGCGAGGCCCTTAACCCTCAATTGCTCAGCTGTAGAAAAATGATAATTGTAAGTCGCTCTGGATAAGAGCTGTATATGTGATGTAAGGCAGGGTACACACCCTGACCAATCTACACCCTGAACAGCTCGGCAGACCATTGCAGAGCCAACACTATTCACTATTATTCACACTCACATTCACACCTAGGGACGATTTGGAACAGCCAATTAGCCTAATGTGCATGTTTTTGGACTGTAAGAGGAAACAGGAGTACCCGGAGGAAACCCATGCAAGCACGGGGAAAACATGTAAACTCTGCACAGAAACGCTTCAGCCCAGGAATCGAGCCCAGGCCTTTTTGCTGTGAGGTAGACATGCACACCATTGCACCATTGTGCCTCCTATTACTATTATCATCATCATCATCATCAGGGTTTGAAGGATTTTATTGACACCACCCCCCCGCGCTACCGCCCCCGTCCCCGGTTAATGGGTTACTGTACAAAGACAAAGTGGCACCACTAACACGAACCAACTTTCTGAAAGATATAAAGAGACCCAGAAGCATTCTGGGTATATGTGAAAATGTCACAGTGGTCAAATAAACACCGTCTGGCACAAGACGTGCCTGTAATTTGGAATTTGCCCGTAAAACTGCAGGGATGGCTGGAAGAGAGGCACTAAAAGTGGGACCCGTGAAAAACAGTACAGATGGAACAGTTCCAGGAGTGGGGAAAGAAAATAAACGCCTGTAAAGAGACATAAATTATGGCTCAGATGAGGGAGAATAAAATCCAGCGGCTTCTGTAAAACGAACAGGATCTGTTCCCTGTTTGAAAACGAAAGCATATATCGATGACAATCAACGACTGAGGGTAATCACAGGTATTGACTCCGTTTTAGCCGTCCGCAAAGTGCCTCAGGCTGATGACCACGGAAATGAGAACCCGATGGGCTGCAACTCCGAAAAGACTCATTTCCTCAACAGCGCATAATGGAAATGCAGCTGGTTCCCAGAGAGGCTCCAATTTCGACAAGAGCACCGTAGCATAAAGGCCGTCGTTTATCACACGTTATTGTTGGCGACTCTGAACAGTCGCTCAATTAAGAAGGTCTTATCGCTACAATTCTTTTTCAAATGCACCTCTAACCTCAGTGTCGCCAACAGGAAGTCAATTCATCCACTGTCCTTTCCTCTCCTATGATTAGAACACACCACAGTCTCAGAAGGAATAGTTGAATTTTTTAAATTTTATTATACAGTGGTGATCCTGGGCAACATGGTGACGTAATGGTTAGCACATCCTCCTCACAGCAAGAAGGTCCCGGGTTTGATTCCCGGGCTCAGGGTGTATCTGTGTGGAGTTTGCATGTTCTCCCCATGCTTGTGTGGGTTTCCTCCAGGTACTCTGGTTCCCCCAACAGTTCAAAAACATGCACAGTAGGATAACTGAGTGTGAGTGTGAATGGTTGTATGTGTGGTGACCCTGCGACAGCCTGGAGAGCTGCCCAGTTTGTACCCTGCCCTCAGCCAGAGTCAGCTGAGATGGGCGTCAGCCTCCCTGCCACCCTAATTAGGATTAAGTGGCTTAGAAAAAGAAATGAATGAATGAGTAATGATCCTCTAATGGTAAAATTAATACAACCTGTGAAGTCTGTCATCCTTTAGTTAGATCAATGTTTAGGTAGAAAATGTTCCCGTATAAACAAAAACATCCTTCAATGTGAGCCTGCGGTAATAAGGACATATATTGGCAAGATTTGTTTGCATTTCATCATCGGCGTTACCATGATCGTAGCTGCTTAACTAGTTTATGTAACCCTACAGCGTTGAAACGAAAACCTTCAGCTTGAACTTTGTCGGTTGCTACATGATGCTTCTGAGGCTGCTGATCATGAACTCACGACAAGTACGCGCCTTTGCAAGCTTATCAGAATTCTACATATAGAATGCAAATCGGTAGGTTCTTCTTTACGAGGATTTGTGCCAACTAAAATATGCGCAAAATTCATCCACTAACAAATCATGGGTTTCCTCCTGGAATTCCGGTTTCCTCCTACAGTTCAGAGATATGCACGTTAGGCTAACTGGATATTCCCCAGTGCCCCTAGGTGTAAGTGTCAATGGTAGCGCATGTGTTGGCCATGCGCTGGTCATGCTGTTGTTCATGGTGTACCCTGTCTTCGGCCAGCGTTGGCAGAGATAGGCTCCAGCCTCCCTGTAGGATTGATCGGTTCAGCAAACGAGGGAGTCAGATGAAAAAGATACCAAAAGTCATGTACATATGTACATCAGGAAGTCATAATGGATCTGAGAAACAATTCACTTAATTTATAACAAATCCTGTCAAGTTTCCTTTTCCCCCAGTAATTTAATTTTCAAGCAACGTACTATCCATATTATTGTCGTCTTCTAATTCTGACAGTGAACCCATAATGCTTTTCTATTGGCATTTCCTAGAACTGCAACTTACGTGCAAGTATTAATGCTACACCTCGCCATAACTACGGCGTAGAATCGACGCAGACATATAAATTGGCTATTAAGGTGTGTATCGCACAGGCGAGCGCAGGCAGTGTGTGAAAATGAGGGTTGTGTGCAGTAGGCGTGATATTAGGTACCAGTTGCTGCTGACAAGACACAAAAGTTTGAAAACCAGGGGCCACACCAAATCCCAGCTGGTCTATGAAGGGTGGCTCATCCTGGCTGTGAATCTGGACCTTGATGCCTGCTTCATATGATGTCTCATCTGCGAAGGAATAGAAAAAACAAAAAACAAACAAAAACAAACTTAAATACGTTGATTTTATGTTTATTTCCTCTGCCCAAAAGTTTGGTATATAACATATTATAAGATAAGCACATGGGTAATTAAAACCAGTGCCTGTATAAGGCCAGGTTGCTTCCATTCCATGCTGTGTGAATAGTGAAGGTATCTTAAACTCTATGAGTGCTTCTCTAGTTATTCACATATTCTTTGGCCGAAAGTGTAAGAATAATGACTACAGTTTGGGCTAGAAAGAAATCAGCCCTAGTCCTGCTTCTTTGCACCATGTACTGCTAAGAGTATTATTAAGAATGAACCTGACTATTAAAATGTTCATAAGGGATTAAAAAACAAAAACAAAAACAACATAACATTTCAGACAAAGAGACTAATCCATTTCACTCCCTAAAAATCGATGAATAAAGCATTTTTGAGTGGTTATTCCATCAAGGAATGAAAAGCACCTGGCTAACTTCAGATTTAAGATGCTCAAATGATTCCAGAGTCTCTGAGCTATCCATCAAAAGCCTGCCATGAATCAGTTTACTTTCAAGCTGTAAAGTTTCTCCGGAGAAGAACTTATTCTTTCCTGAGTGCACCATTGGACAAACAAGAAGCAAATACTGAGAAATGCACTTACATAACGCTCTCAGGCACATTATTCAAAAGGCAGTACAACAGACATTAGCAGGGAATTTGGATGGGGTTACTCTGGAATGTTCCCCGGCTAATTATTTAGGTTGTTACCTCAAAACCTTTGATTTGCTACCACTGAAAAAGTGTGTATTGTCTGGGTAAAAGTTCTAACAATACTGATCATGATCCCGATTATATTTCGATGTTATTCCACCGTTAGTCCAATGTTTGAGCCAAATTTTTATTCAGATATTTAAGATGTTCTCAGAATCCCGACGTGATTCCGATGTTTTATCCGATGTGATTACAGTCTGTACCAATGTCGCTCCGATTTGTACCAATGTGTCTCTGATATTGTATTAAAAACACACAAATCTTCCGGAAGTGTGAATATTTCTCAGTGTTGCTCCCATTTTTACACCGATCACTACCGATGTGTACTGATGTTAATCCGACTTTTTTACTTAACTGTAACTGTAGTATATGATGCTCATTGGAAACTGAAGCTATTCCCTGTTTTAATGCACAAACACTGGAGACTCCTTCCTTTACAGGAAACAGTACCACAGTAAAAGTTATACACCTCAACAAATGCGTTCACACAGTGCCCACGCTGTGCAAGTCTCCATGAAAGCTGTTACCATAGAAACAGTGAGATTATCAGATTCCGAGAATCCAACAGAGCTATCAAGGAATTTTATTATACAAAACACGGAGAAAAAAAAAGTAAAAAGGGTTCAGGTTGTCGTTTTTTTGTTATTTTAGGGGTTGATATTTACCTGTGTCGCCCCACACTGGCAGGTACTCATCCTGCTGAATATCCAGCATTATTTCCAGCCCGTTTCCTGTGCCGCCTTTTAACGTCGTCAGCAACGGGTTGCCGTCCTGGCCTGAGTTGAAGGTGTAACACTTTCCATACCTTGTATAAATCTGGAGAGAGTGACAGAGGGGTAGATGTTAATAAACAAATGAAACAAGATGTCTCATGGGCTCGAATAAGCAAGAAAACATAATCAAGCGATATGATATACACTGTATATAAAGTGTGTGTGTGTGTGTATAACGTGCAGTACTCATTATACAATATTACTGTGAAAGCAACTCAGTAGGACATCTGATATTTTGCTGAGAAATTATTTCAAAACGATCCTGTAACGAGAATCCAGCAGGACGCGTGAGCAGAGCAGAGCTCACGGAGAGTCATGGCTTCCCGCTCACACGGAGACGCTTAATGAACTGCTCTGTGCCTTCACCTCAAACAGGACCCATCCAAGCTTCAACAAGCGTCTCTCAGGGCTTGTTTTCTAAAGAAACCCTTTCCTAAAAACACAGCACTGATGAAAGATAAGGTGAGGTCGTCATGTGTTCAGAAATAATAAATGAAAGAATTTTTTTTGGGGGGGGGCCCATTAATAAACTCTGTAATTTTTAATAAATAGAGAGCAGACATGCTGTAGTCTAAATATAAGTGTTTAAATCCTGGAAAGGATTTGAATACTATTACAGAATGCAATTAAAATAAATAAATATGGCGTCCTCGAGGAAGGCCAGAGATTTTGATCTGGTTTCTGACTGAAGAATGGAGAGACGCTGAATTATTCATGTCTTCTCCACCCAAGGAAATTCATCAGCGTGCTCCCTCTGTGCAGACGCTGGGACAAAACCCAGTAACTCATTTTCTTTTCTTTTTCAGAAGACACACTAAAATAAATAGTCTAATAATGAACCTTATAATCCAGACCACACAAACAAGCAGCATACACACACACACACACACACACACACACACACACACACACACACACAGCTCAACAAATTTATCAGAACACCTGTCAGAAATGAAAGCAATCCCATTCCTTCCTACTAGGATCGCAGGGAGGCTGGATCCCATCTCAGTCGACTCTGTTTGAAGGTAGGGTAAATCCTGAACATGCTTACCATGATGCCACCGTGCCGCCATGCTTAACATATACACCATGGTGGTGTAGATAGCATGTCCACCTCACAGTAACAAAGTCCGGGTAATGGACGGTGATGAACTGGCAAGCTATTCATGGTGTACCCTGCATTCACCCAGAGTTGGCTGAGATAGGCTCTAGCCTCCCTGCGATCTTGGTAGAATTATAGGACTTTCATTGATGACAGGTGGTCTCTCTCTCTTTCTTATATAAGTACCCATGTGTGGTGCAGTTACCAATTTCTCATGAGTAAAAGTGAATGCCCATGTTAGCGTGTGCAAGTGGCACGATCACAAGTCTGATACTTTAGCCACTCCTTGATTAATCCACTAGATCAAAACATGTTTGTTGTCAAGTCGCACCTCTGGCAATAAAAAGCCTTGTATAAAAAAAGTTTACGATGTTTAAGATGCCACGACTGACACAAGCAAGCAGAGAGCAGGTCCTGGGCATGCTGAGTGCCCGTATGGCCGCTGCAAGGGTAGCAGCACACTTTGACATGCATCGTTCAACTGTTGTATGCCTTCAGACACACCGCAGACAGACGTGAACCGCCTGAGACCGACCGAGACCTGGCCAGCAACGTGTCACTACACGTGCACAAGACCGTCATATCCGGGTGATGCATCTGAGGGACCGTTTCTGTCCAGCAACACTGACGGCGGCTGAGGTTCCTG
>JAOUQZ010000044.1:1212823-1233204 GCA_028564935.1 Neosilurus hyrtlii | reverse complement strand
GAACTTGGTGGAAGCTTAATGATTGCGTTAATCGTGGCAAAATTTGTGACGGGCAAATAAATAATTGAACATGGGAATCATAGGAAAGCTTTACAGAGCTTAACAGACCTTGATACGCTATCGTAGTGGTTCTTGATGAACTTTGAAACATGATTCCTTCAACTTTCATCTCCTGGATGCTCCCTGCCTTCTTTTTATACCCCAACCATACTCCAAGCGTGCTTATAAATGATGGAGATCGCAGACATCGTGCCCCAGTGTAAACCCAGGGTTACGTAAAACAATGTGCACATCTCCATAAAATTTCTACTAGAGGCGGCGCTTTGAACACGGTAGACTCCATTCGAATTTGAAGATTATTTAGATCTAATTCTGGATTTTTAAAGGATTCTTCAATAATGATAAATAGGGGAAAAAATAAATAGGAGATTGGTGGAGGGACAGCGAAAGAAAGACTGTCCTTTCATTTCTAACACAAAAAAAACCCTCAACACCATCTGACCAATCAGAATGGAGTACTCGACATGTATGGGGTGTAGAAACAGCACAGTGAAAGTAATAGTCTGTTTTCCCTCTCCATTCCATAATATCATGCAAGGTAAAGTGAGCACCGTTGGCTATGCTGCAGGCAGGAAGGGTTTGTGCCAGCAAGTGCGAGAAAGAAGACACATCCAAAATCTCCTGGTTCTCATCTGAACCTCTGGGACCTGCTAGTTACCCCGGATCGAAATATAAAGCGACGACACAGTGCCCACTCTGCCAACAACCAACTTCAACAACAATTTGAGGCAGAACATTCCAGAAGTGAATATTCAGCCGGGTAGCAAGGTGGCGTAGTAGTTAGCACATTGACTTCAATGCACATTGAGTCCCGGGCTCGGTGAGGGCATTTCTGTGTGGAATTCGTATGACCTACTCGTGCTTCCGTGGGTTTCCTCCAGGTACTCTGGTTTCCTCACAAACATCAATCACATGCACATTAGGCTGATTGGTTGTTCCAAATTGTCCCTCGGTGTGAGTGTGTGTTGACCCTCTGATGGATTGGTGAGCTGTTCATGCTGCCCGAGATGGTTCTCCAGGTTTCTCCATGAGACGGATGGATGGAATATACTGCCTACTGGATCGATTGTAACGTTCTACTACTCATGTGCCACTTATCTGCAATCATTCCACATGAAACTTCATTCAGTACAGTTTTTATATATCATGATTAGAGATGATTCTCCTCCAAATGGTCTCCGCCATCGCCCATAAGCTCTTGGAGGTGATTTCTGAAGGCTGCCGTGGCTCGACGGGTCATGTCAAGTGGAACAGCGGCGATCTCCTGCTGAATAGCAACCTTAAGGGCTTCAAGTGTTTGGGGTGGATGAGTGTACACTCACGATTCAGAAAAGAAAAAAAATCACAAAGGGGCGAGGTCAGGGGAATGGGCCACCACCCAGTGAGATCACCTGATCTGGAAACAGTTCCCTCAGCACTTCTGCAATGATCTTCGAGCTGTGTGTGCCAGAGCTCCATCTTACTGAAACCACACATCCACTTCTTCAGGCTCAAGGTGTTCAAATAGGGGTTGGACCACCAACAGACCTCAGCACTGCCTCTCCTGGATCACCAAGTTTCATGTGTGCAAATCATACTTTACCTTTTTTTTTTTTTTTAAATTCAATGCTGAATATGGCCACGCCCAAATTTCTGTTCATAAATATTATAAATGATTTATTTATTATTTAAAAAACAAAAAACAAAGCCTATCTAGCCTATAAGACATGTTCTGGGCAATACTATGAAGCACTCCACCTCTTTTTATACCTCTATCCCTCCTACTTTGTTTCTTTCATTCCGTGCATTTCCTCCCATTGATTTTTTTTTTTTTTGCAGTGTACCTGCCCCATAGACTAAAAGCTACGTTCACCAACATTGGCAAACAAAGTTATGTAGTCATACCTTACATAAATATGGTATGACCTTTTCTCTGCTCTTCTCTCTTTTTTCTTTTTCTCCATCCTTCCATTAGAAACCATTGATTTGACTCCTACATCTTTTAAGGTAGAGTCATAAAATCGGATAGATGGATTCAAGTGCAAAAGTAGTGTACCTAACTGCTTTTCACACTAATAACATCCATCTCTTTCACCACTGTACTCTTTCTTTCATCCCTCCATCCCTTCCTAGAAATGCACTGATTTTACCACAGCGTTGTATTTTAGGTTGGAACTGCCTTAATTCTGATCCGACTGATAAAATAAAATCATAATTACATGTTTTTTTTCACTGATGTGGTGCTTGTGGAGTACAAGTTGAATAAGTATACTAAGATAAACCCATGAGTTGTAGCTTGAATTGCCTTCCAACCAATCAGAATCAGGATTTCATCAGCGCTTCGCATCAGCATTAGGACTCATTCAGTTTGTAAATCAAACACGATTTATAATTAGCGCTGGAAAAATCTGTGGGTTTCACATAATGGCTATCTGGCGGTGGGGGGGGGGGGGGTGCTTCACACATGCACACACTCACAAAACACTTTGAGGTTATAAAAAGAGGTGGAACAATTGTATCAGTCGGTCATCGTTCAGAACAATGTCACCTTTTTTTATTGATGTTATCGCAGGAACAATTAACAAAGACGCAAATCCAATGTCGCAGTTGAGTCTCGAGAATTCTACTGACACGAAAACCATCGCAGAACAAAAGCTTGGCAATGTACGACTTCACTCATTAACTGAAGAGAAGTTTTAGCATAAAGCGAGGCTCATGCAGAGACCATTCGCGCTCATATCCACACCAAGGGGCTACCTCAAATAGCTAATTAGCCTAATGTGCATGTCTTTGGACTGTTGGAGAAAACCAGAGTACCTGGAGGAAACCCATGCAAGCGCAGGGAGAAACACCTTCTCCGAGTCCGGGACCCAACCCAGGAGCTTCTTGCTGTGAGACTGATGTGCTAACCACTACCGCACCGTGCCACTCCAGAGCTGACCAAATGACCAGAAATCTATGTCAATCTTTTTTTCCAGCATATTTACTGGCAGGGAGAGTAATTTCTAAATTCTCAAGTCGTAAAGCCAAAAAGTCCTCAGCCTTATACCCAATTAAATACTGCCTGGATCAGTCATGAAGCCGCATATAAATTATGTTATTACTGCGATTTGCCTAAAGGGACAGAGTGAAAGTGAGCGCTTGACCATTAGCCTTAGCCACACAGCTATTAACCAGCTGCTTGAAAACAGAGCATGTTTCACTGCTCACATGAAACATGCTCTGCTTGAAAACAGAGCATGTTTCACTGCTCACATGACTGGGAGACCAGTTTTTAATGCTGACTGTCAGTCTGTAATTAGGAATCAGAAAGAAAAACGTGTCTACTGATTTCAGTCACTTGACTATTGACACTTGCTCTGCACACCTAGTTTCCATTCCACTTAATACCTGGATTATGAATCCATCTCAAAACTCTTACTGGGTGTTTTTTTCCTCTCTCCTCAGCGGAACCTGAAATTCTTCTGGCCCGCCATCTTTGCCAACTTCCTTGCCAGTTCCTTTATTTGTGTATTGAGGAGCGAAGAATGAGGATATTCAAGAGCAGCCTTCCCGGAAGAGCTGCACACCACTGTATAAATTACTTCTCCTTATATAATGTTAGACATTTTTATGCAGCTGTGCTGCTGTTTTTCTGTGTATACTTTAATTTAATACTGATGTTATGCAAATTTAATTGACACATACTGACCAATCAGATTGAAGAACTCAAAGGCTTTGGGTTATTATACTAGAATCTGATTGGTTACAACCAACAGATTAAAAATTCATGTACTCATTGATATGTTGTAGTTTTCTGTAAAATTATGTTTCTTTAATATTTACAGAAGAAATCTGAGGTGTAAATGGTAAAGCGATAAATTTGTGTTTCAATAAATAGATGTCTTGTTCCCTATAAATTTAAATAGGTTTATAGTCAGAAAATTGGTCATTTCATTTATAGTTTACCTCTTTCTAAGCAACTAAAAATCTCTCGTAGTGGCTAATGTTCATCTTCATGTGTTCACCATCAGGACAACACTGAACAACAACGGTGTACATGGCAGGGTTGATAGGAAATAGCTACTGCTCTCCAAACAGAACACTGGTGCTCTTTGTGGGCAAGTCAGAAGGCTACTTGGAAAATTTAGTAGATGGCTGAAACCAAAATAGAATTGTTTACACAGGAAGTGTTATGTTGGGAGAAAGGAAAACACTGCCTTATTCCAACCATGAAGCATGGTGGTGGCCGCATCATGGTTTTGGCCTGTTTTGCTGCATCTGGGCCAGGATTGCTTGTCATCGTTGATAGAACAGTGTATTCAGAATTCTAAAGGAAAATGTCAGTTTAACTAAAGCTCAGGAGAAAGTGGATCATGTAGAAAGATAAACCTGAGCAGACAAGTTGTTTTAGTCAAGAATGGTTAAAGAAGAAAGTCTCTGTTTTGGAATGGTCAAAGTCCTGAACTTCAGTAGAAATATTGTGTAACTAAACCCACCTACTAAGTACATGGTTACACTTTCCATCCAGCTTTAAATGCACAATAATACCCAAGTGACATAAGCATGCTCTCAGACCTAGGCTACTATATTTTATCCGATATTTTATATATGCAATAATATTTACCCTCTTGAAAATTCCACATGTTGTGATTTTGCAAGTGTAGAGGTGGTTATTAACCAACAGTTACTGTAGAGAAGACATCTATCTGTGAATAAACCAGTCAGAGACAGTAACGCAGAATGAGATGCTACCACCACCATGCTTTGCTGTGGGAATAGTTTAGCACGGATCTCTGACAATTCATCCTGAATAAGTCCATTTCTGTGATAACAGCAAAAAAATGTGGAAAAAGTTCAAGGTAGGGTATGAATACCCACCACCACCACCACCAGCCCCTATTCCTTTACCCTGCTAATCACCACCCCTATGATTAGCCGCAAAAAAAGCACTTTAATAAAGGTATCATCGCATTTCGCTGCTGTTGGAAGGTTGTGTGGGTCTACATATCTTCACAGGGTGTCACACATGAACCAATTGTTTGTGACGATTTTCTTCATCTTGGTAACAGTGCCCTCTGGTGGTCAGCTTCACGTATAAAGGCAGAATAGAACATGAACATTCTTTATTATTTTGCTAATAAATAAATCACTGTAGGCCTGTTGGCATGGTGCATCCACTTTAGAATCATCAGTGTCTAGATGACTACCAGCTTGTTTTTTTTAATTTAACATTAGCCTAATGCAAGATCTTTAAGACAGATGTTTAATTTGAGCCTTGCCTTCAGCAGGAAGGACTGCTAGTTTTGGGATGCCTGTGCCAAACCCCCATGACGCTGTCTCTGCGGAGAGAGCATTCCATCTGTATCAGTGAATAACAGCTGTCACTTCTCCCCCTGTCGCAAAAGCCCTTGTTGTGCTCTCCCCGAGCGAGAGCACAGGAGCCGAGTGAAACCTATCAGAAGAAAGCAGAATGTTTCTGTTGCTCGGCAAGGTGGCACGTCGCCTGCAGACACACTCCGTCAGAGACACGCATTAGACTCAACACTTTGGTGTCAGGGCCACAGCTTCAGACAATTTGGATCTTAGAACTAAGTGTGAAAAAGAGAGTAGTTAATTAGTGCCACGCATCCTTTGAAGCAGGTGCCAAAATAAAGTCTCTGATGGGATGCGCATGGAAATTTCGAAGACACCCACAAAATAAGACATCACAGGAAATGGAGACCAAATGTGAGAAAGAGTTATTGATCAAATCCCATTTTCGTCCTATGAATCAAGTGCCTCACAGCTGAGCCCCAGATATTTACTGTCTCCTTTCCTCTTGATAATATTAACACATAAAGAACAGACCTTGTTCAAGGTTTAAATAACTCCCTATAATATTTAAGGAACAAAACACTCCAACCAAAAAGGTAACGTTTCACCTGCGGTTGCTATGTTTGTTAGTAAGATTACGCACAAAGTTACATCACAATCCTCTTGAAATTTCTACCGACGGTCAGGCTTAGGATGCTGAAGTCTCCACTACAATTTGGAGATGATTCAGATCAAATTCTGTATCCAGGAATTTTTTGAAGGATTCTTTAACATTGTGACAAAGGATGTGTTCTGGAAGTGTCATATTACAGTAGGGGGTGCTGTGTATTTTCTTACTTCCTTGGAAAGTTTTCATGAAATTCCTCCCAGAGACGGGGCTTTGGACAAAGAAAACACCACGAAATTTTGGAGATGATTCGGGTTAAACTCTGGATCCAGGGATTTAAAAACAAAGGATTATTTAACGCTATGAGACAGGGCAGTTTTTAACATATAGGTTCATATGGGGGATTTCTGGGCTTGGTGGAGGTTTGTGCGCCATGAATGTGTACACACCCACACACATTTATATATATACACACACACACACACACACACACACACACACACACCTGAGTACCTGGTTATTGCCTTAAAGAAGTGTGTTAAATTTTGGTTGGAGATAAAAGGTAGATCTCCAGGAACAGGATTGGAGACCACTGAGATACAAAGTAAAATACTCTCCAAACTTAGTTCCTGCTTAATGTAACAAAGCGCTCACACTGGAGACTCCTTCCAGATCAACGATGGCACATGAGAATATATTCAGATCCATTTATGTGGATTATCTTTTGTTTATTTCGTACGGTTATTCTGAAGGACACTTTTGCATACAGCTTCTTCCTTCTTTTAACCCTTTATGACATAACAGGAAGTGAGGTTTAGATTGCCTGGTGCCATTTTGGATCTTTATTTGTTTGTTTTTTTTTGCTATGCCAGCAAGTCTTGGTGGAATGCTGGAACAACACTTCCCTCCTATTGGCCAGGGTCAGATATAGATCAGTTTGAGGAAGGTGCTGACAAAAGCAATGAAAGACATAAGCAATACAAGCAAACTTAAGTCAAAATGGTGTTACTGAATCAGATTTATCTAACATGTGGTATACTCGTACTATGTAAAACGTACCTCCACCATACAGCATGGATAATGTAGCCAACCTACCGTATATGGGTACTGGTTATAATTACACATATGCTCGTCTTAAATGTTCCAGAGTACATGGACATGACCTTTCTTGTCTGAAGGATTTACGAGATTTCTAAGGTTTGTCCTATTCAACTCAAGTTAACAGGTAATTGTCTTATTTGAAAGTCCGTGTATGGTTTAATATTGGTGTTCCATGGTAACAGCATTTCTGTTTGCACATGTATTTTAATGCCTCTAGACAAAACATTGACTTTTTGGCAGGGGTATTTGTTTGTTTGTCTTGACCACACCCATGCATATTTACAGCATTTGGCAGACACTCTTATCCAGAGTGACTTACAGTTATCATTTTTACACAACTGAGGGTGAAGGGCCTTGCTCAAGGGCCCAACAGTGGTGACAGTGGGGATTGAACCGCTGACCTTCGGATCAGTAACTAAGCCACCACTACCCGGATTTGCACCAAACTTGGTGGAGACACTACCCTACCTGAATCCAAAAGAGGACTTAGTTTTGAAATGACAAGGTCAACGGTGAAGGTCAGAGCAAGGTCTCATATATTTGGACTTTTTACTAATTTGAAGTGTGTGGAGATAGATGTGCAGTTACTATAGCATGCTAACAGGAAACCATATATGGACTTTAGAATGAGACTATTACCTTCCTTTAAATAAGAGACATGTTTCATAGAACATCTCGTAGGATGATGGGTAATTAAACCCAGTACCTATATATGGCCTATTTACTACATTATCCATGCTACACGTTGAAGGTACATTACACTGTCTGACTGCCCCTCTAGTTTCCACTGTATTTAACATCACACTTTGAATCGGTTATGACTGATGGGCTTTGGTTCAAGAATTCATTTAGTTGCTGATTTACTAAAGCTCAATATAAGCAGCCAAGAGGAGACAGATTAAAGATGGAACAATCTGATTGATGCTTTGGCACCAAATCAAATTAACAGCTTAACACAGGGTGAAATCATGAATACTGGAGTGGCTTTTATGGGAATGTGAAACACATTACCCTTATTTTAATTAAAACAGTGCAGGCTATTAAGAGCAATTATGGGTTCGGTTGTGGGCGGCGGCAGTGCCAGCGGACATGGATGGGCTGGATGATATGGTGTACACCTCTTACAAGTCCAATATCTCAAGGAGTAAAGTATGGCTATCAGATAAGGTGGTTAATCCCCCAGTCTCACCATCAATAAAACTGAAGCAGATAAAGGTGCTGCTGTGCTTTCTGTAGTAATCCCTTAACTTAATCTCAGCCCAGTCACACTACACTGTAGCTGAGATTCAATTTAATGGTTGAGCCAGAGATCAGTGGGTGAAATCGCACCACCAAATTAAGTAAACGGTGGAAAATCCAAAATTTCAGACACTGTGCCGAGGACCCAGATTCCACAGTTGTTGCTTGAAGAAAGCTAATTAAGTCTCGAACAGTAAGGGCAAAGTGGAAAATGATCTGAACTAGAGAGATATTTCTCTGAGAAATCAAATGAGACAAAATGTTAATTTGTTAATAATTTAAAAAAATTACAACAATAACCGAGAGAACAGAAAGATGCTGAAAATTCCACTGGCACATGTGCACAACTCATTTAGAACAAGAACTTGAATTATTTAAATTAATCATGAACATCGTCCAGCATGATTGGTGGAAACCCCACCCCACACCCCCCAGTGGCAACAAAAGTCATTGGTGTGGTGGAAATATTAGGAAAATACAACCAGAAGAAAGAATCAAGGGCAATCCTGAGTCCCGCCCCCAGCCTGACAATCCCACCAATGACAACTGCTCCACAGATTAAGGAGGTTCTTTTCAGCAGCATTATATAAATATTTTCCTTTATTACTCCAATAAAAGGGCAGTGGTGGCCCAGTGGTAGGGTGCTGGATTACTGATCCCAAGGTCGTGGGTTCAAGCCCAACTATTGGTTGTCACTGCTGTGCCCTCAGTGCAGCTAACCGGGTTATCAAAGGCCAGCCATGTCTCTCACTGTCTGTGGTGAGAGGCATGTAAAATTGCTAATTTTCTTTAAGAGTTGGCTGCAAAGCTATCAGCGTGTTTCTGCCCTGCGATGGCCTGGTGAGCTGTCCAGGGTGTACTCTGCTCTCGACCAGAGTTGGCTAAGATGGGTGCCAGCCTCCCGCTGACTAATGACAATCAGCCTGTAAATGACCAAACTACATTTTGGTGTTCCCCAAGGCAGTGTTTTAGGACCACTGTTTTTCTGCTGTATTTGCCAAATGACAAATGTTCTGGTAATGCTGGATACACGCTCTGGGAAAACAGGAAGGTTTTAAGGTCAGCTTAGAGATGGACTTCCTACCTGTATAAAAACATGAACAAGATATTTTTGCTATCGTTTTCCAAAAATATTGAAATAGGACTATCTAAAGTAGCACATGACCTGCTGCTGACTTCATGTCAGAGTTGGGTCTCTGATGTTTGTATATTACTTGCTCTCAGTGTAGACTTTTATTGCTATATATAGCTCACAATGTTCTTCTTGACAGATTATAAAAGTTTGCTGCAGTTACAGGAACAGTTCTTTTCAGTTCTCAGCTCTTATCTGACTGACCTCTATCAGTTTGGAAATGTTCGTGTTGACTTCAGCATTTGTCCACAAAAGTACTCTTATCACAATCCTTTTAAACCACTCTAGGATAAGAAAGTAGTCAATAACAATAGCTTGTTCCTTTGGTGAGCTGGAAGTCATGCTGATCATCAGGCAACCCTTCTACTGCTCTGATACACCTCGTCCTCCAGAATCTTCTGCACCTGTGATTCACCTGAAGCTGCTCAAAGATCACATGGATGCCATAAAGAAGAGAAGAGGTCATGGTGGACCCCATGTTCTGTACATTTTGGTCTTTTTTTCCTACTCTAAATCACCAGCTTCTAATTGGGTAACAAATTGAATCAGGTGTGTTGGGAAAAGGGAAGACACTGGGTGAATTGGGACCAAGATTGGGAGCCACTTCCTCTGTACTTCCTAGTTCTAGTCTGGTTCTTCTCCTAAAGGCTCTTCTTGCCACATTGATCACATTTTTGCTCATAAAGGATCTAAATCTCCATAAATCTTTCTCTTAAGCTCATTTGTAGACAAGTAACAATAACCCAAGCTCCAAACCCTGAAGCAATGAGTCATGGTGACCACATGCACACACGTACCATATATGATATATTACACATGATGGTAATGCATGTATTTATTATAAATACAGGGCAGGGAAAAATATGACCATCACTACATTATTGGTTGAATAATGTGACTAATAAGTGTAGGCTGCACAGTTGAGAATAACTCCAACAATAATCATGACCATTAAATGAATCATAACTCAAATGGCTTTTTTAATCCCACACCAACTTCACAACCAACTGTAGAAATCTGGACAATAGGACGCTGCCAGTCGTCTCTTCTGAACTGTTAAAACAATTTCATCAGCCTTTAAATTTTGCTGGGAATCAAGTTGGGACTGCAGTGATTATTAGTCAGTAAAACAAAACAAAACAAGCTTCAGGGTGCCACATGTGCCTATGTTTTGTTCACCTGGAATTTTACTACCGTTCACCAAAATTTGCTAGCTAAAATAATACAATGTCAAAATGGGAGATTGTAAAGGTAAGACTTACACGATTACGCTATCCATACCCACTGGATATGAGCAATTGCATGCTCTGATTGGCTAATCTACAACCAGGATATTGACACATATACCAATGGTATGTAAAAAAAAAAGGAAGCTGTCATGAATCATGCTAAGCTAATTGCTAACACTAGCTGGTCAGCTTTTCTGTTTTCCAAGAAAAGCAAGAAAATTTGGTAGGTAAGTATAATAAGACTTTTTTTTTAATCCGCCAGCTGCCCGAAAAAGGCCTCCAGTCCTTGAAGTCACCTGATCGCCACCTGAGCGGATTTGTTTGGAAAGCGCAGCATGTCTGGAAAAGGTGAGGAAGGTCACCAGATGAATAAGTGAGCTTCCCTCTCGGTTAGCTGTTTAATCTCTTTAACCTCGTGGTGTTGGCGGCTCAACCCTTTTTTCACGCCTTCACCGCTTTCCATTGATTTCTACCCTCTGATTTTTCCTCTGTGACTATTGGGCTTTTTCCTAAATAAAAGTTTTGCTGGGTACAACAAGAAGTATTTTCATACTATATGCTATAATATACTATACACTATGCTATAATAGTGGACGAAGTTGAAATATGTTGGAAGTAATGAATCCCTAACAGAAATGGTACGGGTAAAAGACTCTTCTAATTGAACTGGATTAGTATCCAAGGCGTTCACCAAATAGTTCGTACTTTACCAGAAAAAAATGCTCTTAAGGTCTTTTTGAGCTTTTCAACATGCATAAAGAAAAAAAGAAAAAAAAAAAACGGCAGAGGTCATGTGACCTGTCTGCTACAATGCCACGCATATTTAGTATAAAAATATATAGTATTTCATATATTATATATATTCAGTAAGATTTAAATAAAACATGAGATAACTTGCATATATTTAGGTAAGTGTAGCATGTAGCATCCTGTGCTAAATCCTGTGTTTCCCCATGTATTTCAACGTGCTCCATTGTTTGGCGCCGCTATTCCCTTTCACATTCTTGTCCATTATTTACTGTTATGGTGTAAGATAACGTCTACTTCTTGACTGTATGCTTTCTATACTGTGTACATGCTTTCATGCCAAGAATGCAATTACTCTGGGGTGAGATCGAGAGTGGTAAGAGTGCTCCAAAGACAAATGCATTTCCATCTAATTAAAAGCCGCACGACATTAAAGTGAACAGATACTTAAATGGTGTTTTCTGAAATGACCACAACATCTGGAAATGAAATAGAAGTGATATGATGAGCATCTCGAGCCTACGCTGCCTCTTATGGATGTCTCCCTAAACAGGGTTTCAGGTAACCGGCCACTTCCTGAAAGCCAGGCAGAAGTTAGGACATGGTACCCAAAAGGATTCATACATTTTTAATCCCTTCTTGCTTTTGGAGCAGAATCTGAGGCTCCGATTCCTGATACTCAGCTGTAAACCAATACCTGGTGACTGCAAGTGCACAACGGATTTTACCAGATTTTACTACCCACATAAAACAGTGCACTTTCTAATTATTCATGAAGGAATATTAAGAAACGTGGCAGTGATACACAATGTTACAGCTAATTCAAAGCTAGCCTGAGGTTCCTAAAAATGCAAATCGGGTGTAAATTAAAAGTTAATGGTACTGGTGGGAATTTAAACAGGACAATACACCACTTTATCTGCAGTGACACCGAAGACCTCGTTTCGAGTCAGGCTGCCAGAACTCAACCGTGAAAAAGGAGCCAAGTATCCACTTTGATAAATTTATATAATGCATTAGCACTGGATTTATATCGGATATTTAGTTTGGCAAATGTCCAGCGGGATGAAAATAATGTTGATATACAACGGACGTAATAGTGGTTAGCTTTTTCTCCTCACAGTCCTGGGTTTGAGTCCCGTGGTCGGCGACGGTGTTTCTGTGTGGCGGTTGCACGTTCTCCCTGTGCTTGCGTGGGTTTTCTCTGGGTACTCTGGTTTCATCCTACAGCCCAATGACATGCACATTAAGCTTATTGGCTGTTCCAAATCGCCCCTAGGTGTGAGTGTGGATGTGCCCAGCCATGCAAAAGTTACTAAGAATCAGAATCAGCTGAATGGACTGAGTAAGTCAATAGTAGCTGGCCACATCCTAACCAAACACCCATAACAAAACTGGGCGGCAAGGAATTCGTCAGCTAATTACAGCCCCAAATTCCCACCCAATTTTTTTTTTCCTGATTTGCTCCTAGCAACTGTAAGAAAACAATAGGGCACAGATTTGATTCAGGTGAGGATGGCGTCTTAGACCACAGAGCATAGACTAAAGGTATTTTATCAGGGTAGTTATGTTTTATACTCTTTGTTTAAATGGACCAAAACTGGCTGGAGAGGAAAGAACATTGTGTTCATATCTTCCTTATATGATACTCAGATGAACAATGTGGAGTTTTGGTGCACTACCTGCAGGAAGCTGGGTGCTGGGCTCATGATTGAGAGATTGTAGGTTCGAATCCCCGTTAGACCCCCAGGGCAAGGTCGTTACCACAAGTGTGCCTCTTTCCACCCAGCAGTATAAATGGGTACCAGTAAAATACTAGCGTCCCACCCAGGAGATGAACTCCTATTTGCTTCATGCTAAGGAAACCGGAGATAAGCTTCGGCCAGATGACCCAGTAGAAGCCCAACAGACTTTACCTACCTGCAGGAAGAGCGTGAGTGGAGAGGTGATCCTGTGGACAGAAAAACACACCCCTGCTCCTCCGCCAACAACAAAAAGAGGACAGTGGTTATGCTCTGGGCCACTGATGAGAAGGTTGAGGGTTCAAGCCTGAGTACCACCAAGTTTCTGCTGGTGGGCCCTTAAGCAAGGCCCCTGAAACTTCTCATAGAAGAGTAAGTGGATCTCTGGATAAAGCCGTCTGCCAAGTACTTTAAAAGTAAAGACCGCCTAGAATCCAAATATGAACAGTTCGGATTACATGACTCCTCTTTTTTTGCACAGGAAGCTGTGAATATTTTATTCCGTGCTCCAAAAACCAAAAGATAAAATGAATGATAATGATGACACGGAGACCTGAAAGCTTTCCTGTGATCAGTGACAAGAGCAAGAGCTCAACTTCCACCGAGACTGACAAAATCCCCACTTTCATTACTCAAATCACTGGCGCATTTTATTGAATTGCAAACTTTGGACAACACACGGCGCTGGAGGTGAGAACTTTGCACACAGGGAGTGCGTTCAATCACTTTTAGATGCAGTGTGAGACTTTTATGATTTGAATTTATTGTTACTGTAGTAAAATGATATTGGGGTCAGTGCTGGGGTTTATACATCTCGGAATGGCGAAAAGGAACTCGGATTCACTGGTTCACATCACCGCTGATCTCTCTCTCTCTCTCTCTCTCTCTCTCTCTCTCTCTCTCTCTCTCTCTCTCTCTGTGCGTCCTGACTGAGTCATGATTAATCATTAAGCATTAGCACTAAAGAGCTCAATCAATACGAGCTTGTTGACATATTCAGATTTAAGATCTTAACATATTCCAATATTTTAACAGTTCATGGAGAACTTCATTCCAGAACATTTCCCTCCCCGCTGCTTTGTCCTCCCCCTTTTAGTCGTATCTAATTCCCAACCATCAAGTGTTGCCTCCCTATCAGATACGACCACCACATACCAGGGGCGTAACCATGCACATGCCCCCTCTGTGACATGCGATAACTATAATCCCACCTTTTATGAACTGCTTTGAATTTGGAGGCAGCCAAGACACTCAGAGGTTAGCGCTACCCACCCCTTTTGTACGACGCCACAGAATTGGCTGTCATTCACAGATGCCCTGTCACTCACAGACGCCCATGAATTGGCTGGCGGTCGCTGTGAGTGACAGGGGAGCGTGCGCCATCTTTCCCTCCTGTAAGAGGTGCAGATGGCCACAGCATCAACCTGGATTCGAACTTACGATCTCAAGGTTGATGGTCATGCACCACTCAAGAGCCCATCTGTGAACATTTTAAATTCACTCAAAAATGGAATTACTAAAAAATAAACAAACAAATAAATAAATAATTCGGACCTTGGTTTAAAATATTACAGTTAATATGATTCTGCGAATCTAAGAATCAATAGTTCATTGCTCCATATTAACTTATTTTTTGTATTTAATTCTACTTATGTTTTAAAAATAGCATATATATATATAATAGCATGATATAATGAAGTAATTAAATCACAATGAAATTTATCATAATACTCTCCTAATTATTATTATTTAATAATAATTATTCATATATAAAAATAGTTTAATTCATTAAATCTTTTTTTAATTTCCATTATAAAATATAAATGTTAAGTTTATGACTAATCTTTAATACAATGCTTACCCGAAATATACAGTAGTGTGCAAATGTTTTAGGCGCATTCAAAGGGTGTCGAGGAAAGATGCCTTATATTTACATATAAATTCCGACAATAAATTAAAGATCTTTACATAAAAATTCTGTAAAACACAGTAACCAGTAATAAATGAAACTAATTCAGTATGAGGTGTGATGAATTTTTACTTTAAAAAAATAATAGCATCAGGTCCAGTTTGTGCAGTTTTACAAATACAGTATCTACCGGGTCTCTTACAGAACCAGCCCCAGTTCTCCTGGAAATGTTGAATTTTACCCCTGATTCTCTATTTGGATGTAAATTGCAGCAGCCTTCATTATATTTTGGTGTATAAAGTGGTCTCTTATATGTAATATGCTGCTTTCTTTATTCACATACTGTACTAAGATTTTTTAATGTAACTTTTCATGTTTGGAAATGCCAACCAATGTACCAACTTGCTAATATACAAATTATAAAATAAAAATCTATAGCTACATACAAAAAAAAGGGGGGGGGGGGTTAGACTTTTGGACAGAACTACATAATTGTATATTGGATTGTTAAATGATTTGTAATGTTCTTGTCCCTAATTTTAGAAATATAAAATAAATACATCCAAATCCTAACATGAAATCAACCCGTGGTATCTGGCAAACTCGTGAATAGAACTGGGGAAGCACTGGGGAAATAAGACCTTTCCTTTGGTAGAGAAGGTCTCCAAGCCTTTACTTACTGTCGTGAAGTTCTCCGCTCCACAGTCCTTGCCCCGGTACTTGCAGTCCAGAAGCATCTCTTCGATATTGTGGCTTGTCCTTTGCACAAACTCGAGCATGTTAAACGTCTTGCTGGGGAAAAACTTGCTGTCATCCACCGGTTGTCCCAGGGCAGCCATGAAGTCATCGAAGTCGCTCTGTTCCACACCAAGAAGCCCTGCCATCCAGAAGAGATCATTCCGCACCATCTTGGAACGCCGGAAACTGTTGTAGTTGCAAAGGGTGATGGCTGGGAAGATCATGAGTGGGCTGTCCATCTCATCCAAGATGGTGACATGAGGGTACCGGTAATACTCCATCACTGCTCCAGCTACCTGGTAGAGGAAGATGGAGAGCGAACTGACAAAAGCAGATGCCCAGAGCAAGCGACGGATGGTGACCCCTCCAGGCAGAAAGATGTGGCTGAGCCCATGAAGGGTGCAGTTGGCTCCGAAAACGGTGATGTCTGATGGCCGAGGCTGATCGTTCTCTTCGGGAGCGCCCATGGTTTCAGCGGATCCTGCGATCCTAACAAAAGCTTCTGCTTGTTGCCGAGTCTTGCTGTTTACGCAGAATGAACAAGGCTTGGCAGAAACCCTAGTTGCCCACCCTTGTGCAATTTTGAAGGGCATGTACAAGGCGAGGGTTGAGTTTCTTCAGGGACTGCACATGGTCCCCTAGTGGATCGAATGGAGGATAAGCACACAAGCCAATTGGAAATCATATCCAAAGATCAATACAGGCTCTAAATAAATCTGATGGTGGGTTTGAAGCATGGCATGGATTATAATTCATTTCCACATCATTCCTTCTTACCCGAGTCGTTAAATGGATTAAACGGAATTAATTGGGGAAAATGTCTGCTCATGCCAAAATGCCAGCGAGTTTATAGTCTGTCCAAAGCGTTTGTGTCAAAATGATATCATAGACCATTATGTACTGTATTGAACGATCATAAAAACTTGCATGAAATCCATTATTGTCAAGCAGTTTGTAGAATGGTGCTTTGTTGAAGTCGAACAGCTGCTATTGTGCAGAGACTTGCCTAGAAAATACTCAACAAAAGCTTCAACGTTTGCGGCAAAATTACCAACAAAAGGAAAAACAGCAGCAGTAGTACATTCATTTAAAAAATAGATCTTATACAATTATTAAATGGTTGACATTTTCCTGAATGATAGAGCTGTCTGAACAGTGATTCATCAACAAATAATAAACAAAGCATGAAGTACATAATGAAATAACTGCAATTGTACAGAAACCAGAAATGAGACCAGAAACGGTGTTTTCTAGGGTCTCTGGCAAAAGGGACATTCGGAGACCCACCCTCTAACCTCTGATGAGGCTGGTGATGAGGCTCTGATGAGGCTGGAGCCTATCTCAGCCGTCTCAGAGCGAAGGCAGGGTACACCCTGAACAGGTTGCCAGACCATCACAGGGCCAACACACACTAAACCCATACATGCATGACGAGAACATGAAACTCTGCACAGAAACTCCCGAGCCTTGAACCCAGGACCAGGGGCCACTGTGCTCCCTTCTAGCCTTGAACCAGCTCCATTTTTAAAAGCGATCACGGACATTATCTTTGAAAGCCCAAACAATATGCATGAACACCTTAATAAGTATTTATAACTTTTGAAGAGAAATTCAATTTGAAATGGTTCCCACAAAAAATTGGTGTTGCTGTAGACTAAAATAACCAGCCATCCTGGGGGCCCCTCTCCAGATTCAGGGGCCCCAGACGACAATGACAAAATTCTCTCTTTTAAGAACTAAACACTGTGTAATCAAAAAACTTAAGGCAAATGTTAGTAGAGTTACAATATTTGGTTGCGTCCACTGTTCATCATCTTTCTGCATTTTTCGCCACAGAGGATCATCCTCCATCTCCACTCTGTCCTCTGCATCTCTCTCTGTCACGCCAATCACCTGCATATCCTCCTTCACTGCATCCATAAATCTCCTCTTTGTCCCTAATCTTCTCCTCCTACCAGGCAGTGTCGTCATCATCAACATTCTTCTACCAATATACCCTTCACCCCTCCTCTGCACAAGTCCAAACCATCTCCATCTGGCCTCTCACTTCATCCACAAACACTTCTACCTGTTCTGTATCTCGAACATTTTTTAAATTCGGTCCATTCTGTCAATCCAAGAGTAAATCACAGCAACTTCATCCTCCACCTTCTGTCTTTTAGTCAGCGCTACCGTCTCTAAACCCTAAAGCATAGCCGGCCTCACACTCACCTGTAAACCTTTTCCTGCACTCTTACAGATACCCTTTTATCACAAATCATGCCAAACTTCTTCACCCATTCCTCCCTGCCTGCACTCTTTCCTTCACCTTACACTCCGTTACCATGAATGGTGACCCCAAGTATTTATACGCGTCTACCTTCATCACCTCTACGTCTTCCTGATTTGATTTGAGTGAGTTATGGCTTGTGAGAGTCATCTAAAGTCCAAAACCTGATGTCACAGCCATCCATAACCAGAAGCCTGAGAAAGTATAACTGGCATAAGGAGAAGTATGTGCTGTTTTCTCTGCCATTCACAGTGACATTCACCAATTCTGGGCATCTGTGAGTAATATACATACTAAAGTGGGTGGATAGTGCATTCCTCCAAGCACAGAATACTGCCCTTGATGTTGCATGAGCAGTAACTTTTGAAAAAAACCCCAAATGAATAAATAAATAAATAAAAGACCACAGGGGTCCAGACGTTCCTGCGTAAAACGACCATTTCATAATGTTCCAATATAGAACAACCATAGCAAGTTTGAAAGCCCCAGCTTCACAGCGCGGCATGTAAATGTTCTGAAACATAATACACAGTTTTGCCCCTGTGACCTTGAAAAGTAGGTCAAGGTCACTCACACACAAACTCAGCCCAGCACTCCTAGTAGCGAGCAAGCATAGCAAGTTTGAAAGGCCCGGCTTCAACACGCCAAGTTAATGTCTGTAATCCTAATATACAGTTTTGCCTCTGTGACCTTGAAAGGTTGGTCAAGGTCATTTGAACACAAACTCATTCTAGCACTCATAGTAGTGAGCCAGCGTACCAAGTTTGAAAGCCCCAGCTTCAGCGCGCGGCAAGTAAATGTCCAGAAACTAAAGTGTGGCGGACAGACGGACGGATGGAACCCATTCCTATAGCTTCCCGAGCTACTCTGTGCGTGGGAGCTAAAAATGCAGCCAAGCTAGATTATGTGCCTCGGAGGAAGCGTATGACCTTCGCCCTCGCTGGTTGGTAGTGGTTACGTGATCGGGAAGAGAGGTTCGATGGTTCGGAATTCGCCGTGACTAAATTAGAAAGGAACATCAAGAGAAAAAAGCAGGTGAATGTCAGCAGTTTTAAATGTAATGGGTGGATCCCTAAAAGAAAACAGGATCGCTGTGTCTCTACTGCAGCCACAGAGGGAAGAGGAAAAAAACCCCCGCAATGTCTGTAATAATACCTATTGAGCTTCCCTTTAAACTGATCTCTTATTCACATCTTTTTGATAACACCATAGTGAGAAAAAATTACAGCCCCATTTTTGTGTGGGTTTTTTCCTGCAATTTTTTTAATGGCACAGGAACACGAGGAAAAGGTTCTGCTTTCATATCCTAGAGGCTAACTGCGAATGGAGCGTGTCACTTTTCAGCCTGTTCTGGATGTAGAGTCAGATCCCTAATGAGCAAGTCAGAGGAGTAAGTGGTGAGGGGAAAATGATGGGGGTGGGGGGGGTGTCTAAAGTGAACTGATCTGGATAATGAGATTGTGAATGATTACAGTATACAGGAAAGGTACGACAAACAACGTATACATCTAGCACATCAAGATTTTCTATCCTTATTACAAGCTTCTTCATTAAAACAAAGTAAAAAATCCGTACATCGTGGGCAATACTGTACTGCAAAAAGATCTGTATGTGACAGTAAATACAGAAGTCATTTGCACATGAAAGAACAACAGGTTACACCATTCATTCCTGTAAATAAGCCAATGTTTGTCTGAGGAAAGGAGAACGGAAGCTCCTGTGTATTTGTGCCTAGTTTTATTTTATTCATAAGTTGACTAGTTTCTATCTGATTTGTTAGTTTAATATCTGTATACTGTTATTTTTGCAATTATGTTGCTTTATATAATAAGGAATGCACTTTCTATTCGTTCTATTGTGACTTTGTGACACTTGAGAGAGTGTAACAGGCTAAGAATAAAACTATTAAACGCATTTTAGCAGGTTGCACCTTTGGAAAATGTAAGTACAAACCACCTGATAATGAAAATATTCGTATGTTCATGTGTAACAGGAGAGTTGGGAAGGATTTCCTTTCATTTTTACTAAAGGTACATTTTAATCTGAACATGAAGTTATTTATCATCTTGTAAATGTTATTTAACCTGTTCATTTTTTTCTCATTTGAATGACATATATGGATTTGTAAGTGCAGTATCAGATATAACTTAATATCAGACAAACGCAGTGATACTTGAACCTCCGAAAGATGAAACATATTTTCTAGGATCTAATTACAAAAATCAACAGAGGTAGGGGCAGGGTAGAAATGTGATCATGTTAAAGAGAGAGAGAGAGAGAGAGAGAGAGAGAGAGAGAGAGAGAGAGAGAGAGAGAGAGAGAGAGAGAGAGAGA
>JAOUQZ010000044.1:1200887-1212723 GCA_028564935.1 Neosilurus hyrtlii | reverse complement strand
AGAGAGAGAGAGAGAGAGAGAGAGAGGGAGAGAGAGAGAGAGAGAGAGAGAGGGGTCAAATGCATCCATTAATGAAGGATGAGAGTTTGATCAAGGATGAAGCATTTAATGTAGCACGTTCAGAGAAAGCATTCTCAAACGCCGACAACAGACAAAGAGAATAACATTCCAGAACATGGGTGCATTTTAAACTTTATTAATATGCGCTCATGTTCGGGAACACCTCCTGCGCCTTCACTTTGGGTGTACTCCGACTACCATCTTAAGGCATAATCCCTAAGGGATTTCGGTGGTAGTCTGCCATTGCTTTCCACAGCAGCAGTGCTATTCTTCAATGGCATGTGCCCTCCACCGTTTGGAAGGTAGGACTTTCCATCCGCTGGGCGACGGCAGGAGTTTCGCCAGAAAGCATTAGTCATACCCGTTCCTACTGCTTTGCTCCCCTCATCAGCCTGCGTCATCACTGACGGGCCGACCATGGGTAGGGGGGCTTCCTGGGTGCTACTCCTTGCTCATGGGAGCCCAGGGGTGCCGTTTAACATCATGCAACAGAAAAATAAAGTCCATCATACTGTATGTTTTCCAAACATGGGCTGCACCTGAATAAAGCACAAATTACTGATGGATGAAATCACAAGTGGGAATTAATCACATTTGATCACAGAATGTAAAAAAATCACATTTGAAAAAAAGAAATCGAGAAAATCATGACGGAAAAACCCCACATTCACTACAAGTGAAGAATTTTGTATAAAGAAGTTTGTATAAATTAGAAAATAATAAGAAGTCATATGTGAAGGTAAATGAATGACAAAAAACCCAAATATTTTTTTAATGTTTTTTTTTTCTTTGATAAATTTTTAATAAATTGTTGGTAATGAAGGTAGCAATTGTACAAATATGGATTATGGTTAAACAACTTAGCCGGGATGGAGGCAGTCGTAGGCCGGCAGAAGAAGGTGGGAGACTGCAGGCGATGGTCTGTTCAACAACTACAGAGTAGCCTTCACACTTATACAGCTAATTTATCTGTCTGTGACATCACTACATCACAAGAGATATATGTTAGTCAGTTATGTTACCATGGATACGCGATGTGCTTGTTATGTCACCAAATTGTGTCATTAAAAAAAACAAACAAACAAAAAGGGTAAATAAATTAAATTAGCTGTAAAAAAAAAATTCTTTGCTTTTGTTTACACATCGACAAATATAAATCATTTGTTAAAGTGCCATGTGAAAATATAAACCCAGGACGTACAACCCCCCCCCAAAAAAAAAAAAAAAAAAAAAACTAACAGCAACAACAAAAAAAAAAAATTTATCTATCTATCTATCTATCTATCTATCTATGTTTTGTTTTGTTTTTTTGCGGGGGGGGGGGTTGTAGGTCCTGGGTTTATATTATATATTATAAATCTGGGTTTATATGTATTATATTACATATATATATATATATTTTTTTTTTAATATTTCACAATTCTTTATTTTGTGATTCTTTACTTTTGTCACATATGAAAATAAAAAATTGTAAAATATCAATAAACATAAACAAAAATTATGGGAAAGTAAATAAATGATGTCAGAAATAAATGAAATAAAGTGAAACTCACATTCCCTCTCAGTGAATATTATATGAAACCTCATGTAAAGCTTCGTCTATCACACATGAATCTCGTCTCCTTCATATCACAGACACTAAAGTGTTTCCTCCAAAAATCAGCGCCATGCTTTCCCCCCTTTCTGTAACGTGAGAGAAACCCGCTGCATTCACACGTGTTCAGATTGCTGATCTCTACATGGCCTTAGCATCATCGTCATCATCATCATCATCATCTTCACCACAGACAGAGGAAATGTCTACTCCAGCCCCTGAAAGAATCCCAACCCAGGCCGACTCCGGTGCTAACGAGTCAGGAATTATTGCACAATACGCATAAAGCACGACATCGTTAGTGTACAATCTCTAATCAGTTTAATTGAGTTACTATGCTAAGGTTTTGGCACCAGCCATCAATAACAGTCAACAACCACAGTAAATTAATGCAGTGGATTATAGGCTGCTTGTTAATGTAATGGATTTTCGAGTACATCAGCACATGTGGATTGAGGTCGGTGCCAGCGAATCAATACTGCCGTCTGCTGGCCACCGCAGCGCACAGTCTACTCCAGCTCCTCAAACACTTCATGCATCAAATCAAACAAAATTAATGACAGATATTTCACGTGAGCGTATGTGTACCACTGGACTGTTGGTGCATTTCATCATGTTACGCTCGAGGGCTCCAGTCCTTACCGTGAGTGACATCAGGAGAATTACACAGTAAATCTTTAGTAGAATTTATTTCCTGTAAAAACAGAATCCTAAAGATTCTTTCATTCATTTTCTAAGCCACTTAATCCTAATTAGGGTCGCTGGGAGGCTGGCGGCCATCACAGCCGACTCTGTGTGGGGGTGGGGTACACCCTGACCAGCTCACCAGACCACCACACACACACACACACACACACAACCATTCACACTCCCTCTCACACCTAGGGGTGATTTGGAGCAGCCAGTGTAGCCTAATGTAGATGTTTTTTTACTTTGGAGGAAACCGGAGTACCTAGAGGAAACCCACACAAGCACGGGGAGAACATATGAGCTCCGCACAGAAACGCCCCGAGCTTGGGAATCGAACCCGGGACCTTCTTGCTGTGAGGCGGACGTGCTAACCACTAGGCCACCGTGTTGCCCTCCTAAAGATTCTGTGTGAAATGTATTAAATAATGAGTGAAACAGACGGCATGAAACAAAGACGTGGTAAAAACCACATGCCAAAAATGTTAATTCATGTACTGTGTGAAAATGACGCGTGAAAAATTTATCATGTGGCGAACTAGATCTGTAAAAATGATTCTCATAAAAAAAATTCGATTAAAAGTTAATCAAAAAAATTGGTCATGTGATAAAATTGTAAAATTTCATTTTACAGTGAATCATGTAAAGATCTCATGTAAAAATGTACACATTATAACGATTCCTTTTTAAATATCATTACACCAAAATAAAAAAAAAATCACAAATTACTAATAAAAGTAAATGAATCACTAAAACTCTATGCATAAATAAACGAATGATGTAAAAATCACACAAAGAGGAATGAAAAATGTCAAAGTACATGAATCACGTCAAGATCGAATCTGAAAACAAAACACAAACACACACACACACACACACACACACACACACACACACACACTCTATATGCTAAGCCACTTAACCCTTTAAGAGACACAGGGAGGTTGGAGCCTATCACAGCTGACACTGGACGAGGGCAGGATACACCCTGAATAGCTCACCAGATCATTCCAGGGCCAAACAACACACACACACACACACACACACACACACACACACACCTAGGAGCAATCTGGAACCGGCGGTCAGGCTAACTGTGCATGTTCTTGGTGGTAGGAGGAAACCAGACTACTCGGAGGAAACCCATGCAAGCACGGAGAGAACATGCAAGCTCCACACATAACCGCCGTCGCCGAGCCCGGGACTCGAACCCAGGACCCTCTTGCAGTGAGGTGGACATGCTAACCACCAATAAATGTAAATAAATTCCATATAAAAAAAAGAGGTGATAATAAATGAATTATATAAAAATGCTAAAAGATGAAATCCCAAGCAGTATGCTTGAATGCCGTAAATGTGGGAAACATACAATGTGACGTGTCTGATAACCGTAAGTGTGAGGTCATGTGATCATCGTGGAACTCTTCTGTAAGCAGAACACACTGGAGCCAACGTAAAGGAGTTTAAAGCAGCTCAGTACAACGCTTCCTCCGTTTGTGTCTCAGGGCCCGTCCTGTGCTACACCTTCTGACTACTAAACACCAGGATCTCATTCAGAAAGAGCAGCGAGACGAAGTGTCACAGACGAGCACGAGCAATCACGCTGAATACAAACTCAGATCATCGGGGCTTCTTCAAAAGGTCGCGCGCATGAACACACCGCTGCGGCGCCGCGAAACTAATTAAGCCGTGTTTGAAAAGAAACGAGGTGACTTTTCATCCCCGTGAGATTTTTCAGAGATTTCACAGGAAACTCATTTAAAAATAAAACACAGCGCAGTTTGAGGATGATGGTCTGCGTGCGGCGGCTCTTACCGTCAATCGTTTTTCGGGCAGAAAGGTACAAACAGTTCACATGGTCGAAAATTAGTTACTATTTTAACATTACTTTGACATTGTTTATCAAACGCTACAAAATATATCATTGTGGTGTAGTGGTTATGGTGCTGGGCTCATTGAGGGGGTGTGGGTTCGAATCCCCTTTAGACCACAATTGTGTCCACCTGGCAGTGTAACCGGGTACCAGTAAAAATACTGGGAAGATAACTTGCCTTGGATTAGCATCCCATCCACGAGGAGCTGAACACCTAGTCACTTCATGCAACGGAAACTGGGGATAAGCTCAAGCTCTGATTAGCCAGTAGGCTCGGGTGTAAAAAATCCCACCAGACTTACATACAAAATGTATTAAGAGGAAATTGCTAAAAAAAACAAAAATTCCTAGAAAGCAAAAAGAAGAAACTGAATTTTACCATAAATTCTCCTAAACAGACAAACAAAACCGCTAGCTCAAACTGCAGGGTGATGCTCCGAAATAACTAGCATCTCCATTGTGTTACCGACCAATCAAATCCCAGTTCCACCCACTTGCTTTCTATTGGCTCATGGGAATTCTTCGAAAAAAATTCACCTAGATGAAGTCGGAAAAGCAAAAGAAACTAGTTATGAATTTTCTCCATGTTTTTGTAGCTAAAACAAAGGGTTAACAAGAGCATCCAGAGTGCAAACCTCCACCAAAGAAAAACCCTGAAAGTACACCGTGCCCCCTGCTCTAATACCACCCATCCAATATTAAAGAATCCTTTAAAAACATTCCTGGATTCAGATTTTGAATCCAGGATGTAAAGGGGACCTTCCTTGTCCCAAGTCCCACCTCTCTTAGAAATGTCATGAAAACCTGTACAAAACTTCATAATCCTGCCAACTAACACACAAAACCGCGGGTAAATCTTCTCTAAGCTTGAACCCAGAACCGTTTTGCTGTCAATTGCTCTTAAGGTCATAAAAATGAAATAAATTGTGGAACATTGCTTTACCAGGGCAGTGGTGTCCCAGTGGAAGGGTGCTGGATTATTGATTCAAAGGTCGGGGGTTCAAGCCACAGCCCCAGTGCAGCTAACTGGGTTATCAAAGGCCGGCCGTGTCTCTCACTGTCCGTGCTGAGAAGCATGTAAAAGAACCGCTGCCGAGAGACGGCTGAGATGGGCGCCAGTCTCCCCGCGACTCTAATTAGGATTAAATGCTTCAGAAGATGAAGGAATGACATGCTTTATCGACAGCACCTGAAACACAACATGATGTGTCGATGCTGGCTCCTTTGATTTGCAATTTGGTAAAATGCTAAATCGGAGGAGTGGCTAATGATCAAAAACGCACCGTCCATCATTTTTTTTGGCTTTCTTCTGCTTATTTCTTCAACATTCACAGGTGTACAGACAGGCATGAAGAAGCAACAGAAGAGAGAGAGAGAGAGTGGAAAAAAGAAAAGGAAAGTGAGGAAGAGAGAGACGAGAGCTTATTAAATGGAAAGGCAGGTGGGAGTGAACATATTCTACCAACTCTCGCTGTCTGCAAGGGGCCAAGCAAACAAGCACAAAACCCACACACTCATCCGACATGACCTGTGAGCTCTCGAGCGCCATCAAAACAGATCCTTTCCTCGAGCGCTTCAGGAGAGAGAGAGAGAGAATCGAAGGAGAAGCTTGAAATGCATCACACAGCTAGTCGAAATACTGCGTAGGATTGGTTGTGCCAATGGTGTTAATTTGTAAAAGGTGCATATCAAGCACGGGGTATAAATCTGCATCTAATAATGTTAATCTATTCGTAGATCTTCCAAATTCATGAAAAGCCCGAACGGGGATCACGTTAAAACCCTTCATACAAGCCTCGGCATTTCAGTAAAATGTCCCCGGGGGGTGTTTTGGTTGAACAATAATAATACTGTAGTTTCTCGTGAATAGCTCTTGACCTTTGTGTTCGTACCACATTACAAAGAACAGATTGTACATGACTTCTAACTAGGAGCAAATGGAAAACATATGCTTCATACATTTACCATAAATTTATCCATCCACGGTGCAATGCCTCCGTCCACAATTTTTACACTCTTTGAAAAGAAAAAAACAATACACAAGCTAACCATGGGGCCATGCTAGTGTTACTTCACTGTACTCCTCCAGTCAATGGGACTCAGCGTGGGTCAAAAATCGAAAAAGACTGAAGGAGAGCGGAGCTTAAGGGACCAAATCAGAATCCAGAATTGAAAAAAATTAACAAATAAATCTAACACTAATTGTTTCGCAGACATCCCACTAGAGTAAATACGCTGCCTGGCCCAAAAATAAATTAAAAAAATGAATAAAAATCACACACTCTTGGAGTGCCTCTAGCCTGGTTCTCATGGCATTGTTGCTCCGGTTGGTCCAGTCGAGGCTCAGCAACATTAATGTGGCAATAAAACGAAGTTAGCTGATGATCTGAATGTACTGAATGAGCAGGTTGTCACATCAATACACTTTTTCTTCCCTGATCCCGGATATAAAATGGGGACTCAGATAATGAAAGAGTGGTTCAGGGAGCACGAGGAATCATTTTCACCCCAGAGTCCTGACTTTAACCCTACTGAAAGTTTTCGGGATGTGCTGGAGAAGACTTTATGGAGGGGTTCAGTTTTTCCCTCGATTCAAGACGTCGGTGAGAAATGAATGAGTTGTTAGTGTTGCCAGATTGTTATGATCTACACATTTCAGACTGTGACACTTTAAATGTTCTAAGCATTCAGTTGGGTGGCTACAGAGGCAATGGGGCGTGATAAAAAATTATCTGTAAGAAAAAGTGTTGAAAGCACTAAGAAAAGGAATAAAGCGAAAAAACTGACTTAAAGAATAAAATTAACATGAACAGAACTGAAATTAAATAAAACAAATCATCATCTTCATCTTCCGCTTGTTCCGGGGTCGGGTCTTTGGGGAAGCGGCCTAAGCAGTGACTTCCAGACGTCCCTCTCCTCAGCCTCTTCCTCCAGCTCTTCCGGGGGGGCACCTAGTCGTTCCCAGACCTGCCGAGAGACTTAGTCCCTCCAGCGTGTTGTGGGTCGGCCCCGGGGTCTCTTCCCGGTTGGACATGCCCGAAACACCACACCAGGGAGGCGTTTGGGAGGCATTCTAATCAGATGCCCAAGCCACCTCAACTGGCTCCTTTCAGTACGAAGCAGCGGTTCCAAACCGAGCTCCTCATGGATGACTGAGCTTCTCACCATGTCTCTGAGGGAGAGCCCCGCCACCCTGCAAAGGACGCTCATTTCAAACGCCTGTATCTGCCATCTTGTTCTTTCGGTCACTACTCAAAGCTTGTGACCATAGGTGAGGGTAGGAACTGGTAAATTGAAAGCACTGCCTTCTGGCTCAGCTCCCTCTTCACCACGACAGACCAGTACAAGCTCCGCTTTACAGCAGAGGCTGCACCGATCCGCCTGCCGATCTCACGCTCCATCCTTCCCTCAGTGGTGGACAAGACCCAGAGATACTTGAACTCCTCCACTTAGGGCAGGAACTCATTCCAGACCTGGAGGGTGCATTCCACCCTTTTCCGGCTGAGAACCGCGGCCTCGGAATTGGAGGCGCTGATCATGGGCGTTTTATAACAAATTAAAATGCATTTTAAAATTCAAATTAAAATTAATGCAGAGCTAAAAATAAAGAATAAGAACATGACTCAAACTAAAAGAATTAGAAAATCCATGTAGAACTAAAAATAAACAATTTCTAGTTTTTTTTAATTAGAAAAGAAATGCAAAAATTAAAGAACAAGAAAATGTATTTTCCCTGATGTTTTTTCACTATTCACCCCATTTTTTAAATGTATTATTAATATATTTTTATTCTTTTTTACTGCACTTCTTTATCACACCTAGTCTTTTTAAACAGTGTATTAGGCTTGTTGTCTGAATGCCAGCACTGAAAACATGTCTCGGAAACACCGCTCAGACTAATACAGTGATCGAAGAACTCCAACAAAAAGAGCTAATCAAAACCTAATGAATGTGACATCACCCTCAAAACAGCTGTTAGTTCAGCTAATCCGAATGATGACACATCCGAGACCTGTTTTAATCACAGGTTTGTTTACCACGCTGACAACACGGAGAGCAAACGGAGTGGAAACAAAGATGCGGCAGATAATTTGGGACGTTCGGAGCTAATCACAGGCTCTGAAATTAGAAGTGCACGTCTGAGAAAAAACAAACGAACAAAAAAATCCGCACTTGTCAGTCTGTAACGTCCTCATTTACCCAGGAGCAGCACAGTATAGTTAATGAGGAGGCGGAGATGCAAGAAGAATCGAAATGATGAACAGTTAGTCTGTCGTCGTTGCCCCGCCCCCCAACCGTGATAGTTAAGTTATTACAGCTTCATGAGTCACCACGTACAGAATGTATTTCTAATCGATCTTCAAGTCAGGGTAAAGTCAGCCTCCTGATCCCTTGTATGAGTCACCTAAATTAAAGCGCTTATCTTTTCCTCTCACATGGACGGAACACAGTCAAGCAGCTCCCCCGAGCCAAATTTCACCAAGATAGCTCTGAAATTCAATTTTACGGAACGAGGAATTACAAGCGTCTGCGTCCGGATAGCGCAGCCGTGAAGCTTTATAGCCGCATCAGAATTATGGTTTTGCAGTGCAAAATTGTTCTCGGGCTCATTTTATTTACTACATGGGAATGGCTCAGTCGGATCGGTTCGGCGTCATGGGATTAAAAAGCTTTATTCTGAGTGGATAATGCTTGAATAAAAAAATTTTAAAAATCAGAAACACACTTTGTGATGGTCACTTGGCACATCATAAAGAAACGATTTTAGTTTGTTTTTCTTATGCTGCAGTGTGGTGTATACTAAAAACCACAGACCACAGTTTACTGACATTTCCGTGTAATATGTACTAACCTCAGAAGGAATAGGCTACACAGCGATTAGCGACTTCTGCCTGGAGCACTCCGAGCTCACCTGACCCGCCCCTGCCATGGGTACAATATGCAAAAAAAATGTAATCTCAATCGCACCTGCTTGCATGTCTCTCGTGTGTATAAAGATTTAAATATTTTTTAAAAACATAAACATTTATTTTAATGTACCCCCCCACCACCACTACACATAGTATACACAGCATCCATCTTGCTTTCAGCAAATAATTGTGAATCATCCATGTCGCAAACTCGCGATGGTGCTTGAATCAATCGGTGGACAGAACTCGTGGTTTGTCGCGGTCACTGATTCTGAATATCTAGAAATTCATAAAAAAAAAAAAAAACGTTAAATGCATGTCAGACAGATGAGGATGCCGATGTTGAAGGTGGCAGGGGAAGGCACGTTAGTTCATTCATCATTCATTCATTTTCTAAGCCGCTTAATTCCAGTTAGGGTCACGGGGAGGCTGGCGCCTATCTCAGCCGACTCTGCTCTGCAGGGCCAACACACACGCACAACTGTCCACACTCGCATCTAGGGGTGATTTGGAACAACCTGTCTGCTTATTGCGCATGTTTTTGGAGGAAACTGGAGTACCCGGAGGAAACCCATGCAAGTATGGAGAGAACATGCGAACTCCATCGAGATGTTTGTAATCCCGAGCCTGGGAATCGACCCCAGGACCTTCTTGCTGTGAGGTGGACGTGATAACCACTGCGCTTCATTAATTCAAGGTTCAGAGTCATGTTATGCAGTTCAGACCTCTGGAACCTTCTTGAGTTGAAGATTTTTAAAAGCACATCTAGATCCGCACCTTGTCCAGGGATAGACTAGAAGGGCAGTCATAGAATGTAAAGTCCCGACCCCAAGCAGTATGGGTAAAGAGTCCCTATACAGGGTACTGGTTGGGGTCCCTCTCCCCAGCCACTTCCTGCAGCTCTTCCGGCGGGACACTGAGGTGTTCCTAGACCAGACAAGAGACGTATTCCCTCCAGCGTGCTCTGGATCGACCCCGGGGTCCTTTCTGGTCGGACACGCCCGAAAACACCACCCCAGGGATTCATTCTATTGCAAATTCTTGTGTAATTCTAGAATTATTTCATCAAACTCTAATATACTGCCTAATTCTAGTATATTTCTGTAAAATACCACTTGATCCGACATTATCTGTTTTTTTTTTTTTTGGTTATGCTTTGACGGTAAATAATATCCATCAGTACTCGGTTCACTCTGGGTTTTTTACACTGATGAGGGCATAGGAACGGATCGTTGCACAGAGGAAGCTAAGCTGACTGAAATACTGTTGTTCCCTTCAATGCTTTTTTTTTAAAAACACACGGGAGATAAATTGACTTCACACACCACTGATCATCAACCCTACACTGTGTGCCGGGACTCATTTATCAGGACCTCCTCAGGCAAGACCTCTTCACAAGCTCGAAGGTTCTCAAGCGTGGCTGCTCAGTACCAGAACCACGTTTTCGTCAGTCAGTGAACAGTCTCTATTGCTCTTCCTTGAACGTGGAGCTAGTAGATTTCTCCACACTGTCCGAAACGGGTATTTTTAATACGCTGCAACATAAACTGACAAAAGCAAAAGGCGAGATCTAGTCATTTGAAAGGTTTAAGACGACGCAGCGATGAGATCAGGCAGCTCTGTGCGTCGGCATGACAGGCTAGAGACCGTGACAGGAAATAATTACCCAAGGCTAACATAATGTGAGGAAGAAACTGTCTGTGCAGGGAAACACCAGTCAGCTCCATCTATCACGGGTGAAGTGAGGAACTCCGCATGAAAAATGATCCAAAGTACACTGAAAATAAATTACTGGATACTGAATGCTAAATGACTCAAATTAATATCGCCTGCAGGTCAGACCATGTGCATATCAAATCTGTCGCTTTTTTTTTGTTGTTGTTCATTTCCCACCCTCCCCTTCCCCGCCCCTCATGATTTACATACAGGGTGTATAACTTCATATCTAGAAACCAGAGAATCAGGACTTGGTAAAAGGCAAAAACTGGAGCCTGAGAACAAAGGATGTCATTTTTACAGGGAAAGTTCCGTGTATTCAGGGTCGGGTTACCCTCTCGGGTTGTCTGTTTTTTTTTTTTTTTAAATGTAGAAGCATCTCAAATGTTTTTAATACAAAGGGGAGGCTAGAGCCTATCTCAGCCGACTCTGGGCATTGTGTTAGCCTAATATGCCAGTCTTTGGACTGTGGAAGGAAACCGGAGTTCCCGGAGAAAACCCACACGAGGATAGGGAGAACATGCAAACTCCACACGAGAACGCCCTCGCGGACATGCTAACCACTATGCTACCACGCCACGCCTATTTTAACTTGTTTTATTTTAAAAACTGAACACTTGGTAATTAAAATAATCCTACGATACAAGCTGAGCGAGCAATCCTGAATGAAGCATATGTGTAACTCAGTTAAAACTTAGCTCTTAAAAAAAAATATTGGTCCATGTCTTGAATGTGCAAAAAAAAAAAAAAGATATCTTGTGCATCTTCAGGGTAAGATATGATGATAACCATTGTCATATTTTTGTAGATTTATTACCAACATTAAATTGTATTTCATCTTTTTTATGAAATTCAATTCCATTTTTATTTATTTATTTATTTATTTATTTATTTGTTGAGTTGCTAAAGAGGGCAGCATGGTGGCACAGTGGTTAGCACGTCCGCCTCACAGCAAGAAGGTCCTGGGTTCGATTCCCAGCTCGGGCGTTTCTGTGT
>JAOUQZ010000044.1:1176197-1193470 GCA_028564935.1 Neosilurus hyrtlii | reverse complement strand
CTTGGACCCCTTAATTACTTGTAGCTATAGTACATTGTTTACAGGTGCTTGGACCCCTTAATTACTTGTAGCTATAGCACATTGTTTACAGGTGCTTGGACCCCTTAATTACTTGTAGCTATAGTACATTGTTTACGGGCGCTTGTACCCTTTAATCATTTGTAGCTATAGTACATTGTTTACAGGTGCTTGGACCCCTTAATCACTTGTAGTTATAGTATATTGTTTAAAGGTGCTTGGACCCCTTAATACTTGTAGCTATAGTACATTGTTTAAAGGTGCTTGGACTTTTAATTAAGAGTAGGTACAGCAGTATATTGTGTATAGTGTACTTGGACCCCTTACTTGTAGCTACCAAAAGTGCTTGTAACTCATTTTTAATTACATCATTTATATGATTAACTTAGTTTGGACCCCCAGTTGCTTGCAGTGATATTGTTTACATGCTTTTAATTACAAAACATTGTAAACAGTTGGAATTTGAATACAGCATACTCGACACGTGGCACACATTTTGGATAAAAGGAACACAGCTGCTTTGTTGGATGAGGAGGTGGGAAAGTCTGCGACGGATGCTTATTAGCCTTTTACAAATGCTTTCAAATGTTGTTTCACACCAATTCACACCTTCAGACTCTAATTCACACCCTGGGATACCACTGACTGTCATGTAATTTAGATAGTTTCAGAGATCTCATAGGCATGAAATCTCTACATGCACTTCTGTAGTAACACTTGATAGGGCTCCTACTCACTCCCTCCTTTAAAGCACAGACAGCATTGCCCATGGCATGGATTCCACAAGATGTTGGGGACATTTCTTTGAGATTCCATGTTAGACATGTCAAAACATTGCAAATCTCCTGGTCTGCCACATCCCAATGGTGCTCTACTGGTCACAGTCTAGATCTTGCGACCAGGGAGGCTGTTGAAGTACATGAAAACTCACCATCATGTTCTTGGAACCAGTTTCAGTCAATAATGCGGGAAATACAATCAGTACAACCAGTATACAATCAGTACACCATCAACTGTGGCTGTAAGAGATGCACATGATCAACAAACCAATGCTATGTATCTATGGTATTAAGATATCCAGCTTTATTTTGTTTATTTATTTATTTAGGGCTATACTGTATTAATCCCGCAAGGGAAATTCTTACCTCTGCATTTAACCCATCCACAGCGAGCACACACTCGGAGCAGTGGGCTTCCACACACATTGGGGCACCCGGTGAGCAGTTGGGGGTTCGGTGCCTTGCTTAAGGGCACTTCAGCCATGAAAGTAGAGGAAGGGAAGGCGCAGCTCACTCCCCCACCGTCACACTTTTTTCTTGCTGGTTCGTGAATAGAACCAGCGACCATTCGGTCCCAAAGCCACTTCTCTGGGGGTTAAGGGCCTTGCTCAGCGGCCCAGCAATGGCAGCTTGGTGGTACTGGGGCTTGAACCACTGACCTTCTGATCACTGATCCAGAGCCTTAACCATTGAGTCATCACTGCTTTCCATTCCCGGAATGTTTGGTCACGTTGTAATTAACCATGGAACGATTTAACAGTTGCAAGCGTGAATGTGCCCGTGAGGTGTACAAGCCTACGGTATATTTCCCTGGAGGTAAAAATGTACATGGAACAGCGACTGCCAAATACGCATCGCAGTACCAGACGCTCATGGCGCATTTCCTCCACCCATATTTTGCATGAGGCCACCTGAATGGTCAAGGAATGGCTGTGGTAACCCCAGCCGAGGTACCAACACCATCCATCAAACGTCACAGATTTGAAGCAGTTGACCTTTGGAGAATCATTTTATGTATTGCATCACTGCTATGTAATTGTTTGATTGGAAGTGCATGATGGGAAAAGGCTACAGGTTTTCCTTTTAAAAGTAGCCAATGATTGTGGCTATAAAGGGAAGAACATTTTCATTTGGAGCTTCATTTCTTACCCCAGAACAAATGACCTCCGTTAAAGACTATCAGGAGTATTTCTTCATAAAATTTGATTTAGACCAACGCTGGTAACGGACATGATGTGCACTGTTCATACTGTTAATCCAAACCTTTATATCCCGACATAACAAAGCTTTACAAGAGTTTCCTGCCTGGTGCCGCCTGCCAGCAGAAATCTTCCTCCTCTAATTAATCGGAATTGCTTCGCCATTTAAACATTGCCCATTTTTCACACGCCATCCATGTTAATTATAGCTTTTACGAATAGAACGTCAAAGCCTTCTTTAATGCCATGTTGGAACCTAAGGGAAAGCTGGCGTATGGATTTGCTGCTGATTCTCAAAAACACAGCGTCTCGTCTGAAGCCCATTACAAACAAACAGTGTACCGCAGCACTCGAATTCTTAACTCTGATTGGTCATTAGGGGGTGATTAATTTTCTGTAACCGCAGATTGGAGCGTTTTCACCCACAAGACAAATCACAACTACAGATTTGCGCGCTCGTTCTAATACACTAATCAGTAACAGTACACCCTCCTGAGTGTGTCATTCCTTACTTACACAGTGTATAGATTAGAATGAGAGGTATTTTTGGACATTCTCTCAGTTAGGATTAATCCGAAACCCCCCGGCTGAGCCACGATGTGTTTTGATGATCACAGATGTGATGGATCACGTAGCAACATGGTGCCAGATGCTGTACTGAACATCTTTGATTGCTCATCGTGTTTGGAATGAGAGCCACATCTATCCCGTGATGCTCATTACGCCTCTGACCAGAGGATATGAAACAATGTCCTCGTCACATCATCGCACGGAATGGTTCAAAACTTGGTGGAAATATCGCCATAGAGACACATTTTGCAGACAGTGTCTTTATGATGTCTGTATAGATGACGTACGGTTTTAATACAGGAATAAAACAGGTTTGGGGGAGTGGGGTGGGGGGCGCTAGAGTGGTGCAAATGGGTCGAGACCCCCATTTCCGCAAAAATTAACCATTCTTCCTAATAAGTTGATGTCCAAAGTGTTTTGTTCGGTTTCTTTTTATGATGCCATCAACTGCCATCATTTGAAACAAATAATGAGTATCATTATACAGTTTACCCTTTCACAGTTACATTAATGTTGGGGAGCATCCTTGCCTTCTCATTTTCACAGCAGCTATAAATAGAGATTCCTTTACCAGATTGTCTTTTGGTAGCAGAGGCTCATTGATGAAGGGTTGCTGAGAAGGCCACTGGGTAAAGACCCAATACCACCAAGCTGCCATGGGTTTGGCCCCAGAGCAAAGCCATTAACTCTGCACTCAGAAACAGACTTCCTAGAAAGCTGGGATGTGCATGGAGATTCATTTTGTTGCATTTTATCATAGTGACGTCAGATAGAGGTCAGAGTGCAAGGACCTTTTGCCATGCAGCATGGATAATAAAGCAACCAGGTCCTATATGGGTACTGGTTTTATTTACCCATGTCCTCATCTTATATGTTCTATATGTTTTTATGAGATGGCGGGGGGTTGGCTTAACATCACTCAAGGTCAAAGGTAATGGAGTCATTTGAATGTCCATATTTTAGGAATGGGTTCTCTCCGTCCGTCACACTTTAGTTTTCGGACATTTGCTTGCCGCGGGCTAAAGCTGGGGCTTTCAAAGTTGGTTAACTACCATGAGTGCTAGAATGAGTTTGTGTGTGAGTGACCTTCACCTACTTTTCAAGGTCACAGAGCCAAAACTGTATATTAGGTTTCTGGATATTTACTTACCGCACGCTGAAATTGGGGTTTTCAAACATGGTATGCTTGTTCTATATTGGCATATTATAAAAAAACCCTTTCGGCGGGAGTGTTTGGACCACTGTGGTCTGTTTTTACTATTAGTAACTGTTGAGGTTTGCTGTTCGTGTTTGGCAGTAATGCCAAGTCCACCAGCACACATTCCCAAGTTACAGTATAAGCACATCACAACTCCAAAGCTTTGTGACATTGGTCTGACCTTCACCTTTGACTTAGATGCTCCAAAATTGAATCATCTCTGAGACTCAGGCAGGGGAATGTCTCCACCAAATTTGGTGAAAATCCATGGACGGCTGTGGTCAGGATCTTGATGAACAAATGCTGGTTGAATACAACACCATCACCGAAACGCTTTTTTTTTTCTCTGACAGAGGTAATAAAGGCTTTCGTATCATGATTTTATTTGTTGACTTTCAGCACAATTTAAAATAATGACTACACTTTAATTATCTTGAGTTGAGCTGCTACTCCAGACATCCCTGTGCGAGTTGTTACTATAGAAACAATAACATATTACAAGTGCATTAGTATAAACCTTGCAGTCGGGACTGTTGATAGAACTGCTCTTAGAGAAAATTAGAAGATGTATGGGAATTCATCAGCGCTGCGGTAGAACAATAGTTAATCCTTATGCAACCACTGCCTACTGCAAAAAAGAAGAGACTCAAAGCCCTGACACCCGCCATCTTAAAGAAAATGAGATGAAAGCTGAAGTTCATCTTAAAAGAGGACAGGATTTGAGAAGTGTCCTTATCTGAATACCAATGATTGGGATGGGAATGTGTGAGAAAACTGTTGTCAGAGCACCTATGTGGGCTTGATTGGGCTTTCGCACTAATGATCAAAGTGGAAGAATAAATATGGACCGAGGAACGAGTGGTGGCTTCTCCCTAGGGGCAGAGCACAGCCAGATAATGTGCAGTCAGGCTTTCAACAAATGGAGCTTCATGCATTTTACATTTCGGGTGATACTAATGAACTTAAAGATATCACCATCCATCCATCCTTCCTTCTGTACCACTTATCTATCAGGGTCTCTGGGAAGCTGGAAGCAGCTGACTTTGCCTGAGCGGCTGGGGTACACCCTGAAAATGTCACCATTCTAGTCAGGAGGTTTGAAATCACAACTTTCTCACGGTGAAGCGACAGTGCTAACTCCTAAGACACTTATTAGACAGATGCTATCAGCCAATGGTCCACTGATTTGCTCAATAATGAGCAGTCATCATCCCATTAACCTTGGCAGAATTATTATCACCCCCCTCAGTGGTCAAAATCAGATTGCAACAATAAGTACTAGGGGATTTATTGGCGCAGAGATCACGCCGCCCATGCTTGACTGAGGAGAGTTTAGATTTAGAGTAGACACAACAGCATATATTTTATCTTGTGCTTTTCAGATTAAAAAAACAACTGAAGTTTGTTTTATTTAAAAAAAAGAAAACGCACCTTGTACCCAGGATAAAACGATATTTAAAAGATCCATGATTGGATAAACTGATGACAATTTTCCACCACAAAGACACAAAGCCCCACTCATGCATGGGAACCGATTGCTAATACGTGGCTATGACTTTGCAAAGTGTGAGAACATGCAATAATCATGACCACATTGTCTTAACACAAGGGACCAAGTTAATTATGCGCAAGGAAATCTTGATAAAGCTTCATTAAGGCTTAACGGGTTCTGTTGCTCAGCTATTATATTACATTTAAAATACAGACACTAAGATTTTATTCATTCTCACGGATGATGATCAGTGATGACTTCGAACAAATCTTTCTTTTATTAAAGATCTATGAAAGCCATGATATATAACCACCCAAACCATCCTCCTAATTGCACCAAGTACCCCTGGGATCTGATCCGAATGCAGCAGAACCCCGGTCAGGATAAGACGGTGCGGTGCTCAGACGCAGTGACTGAAGATAAATCATTTTGTCCAATAGCAATTAAAAAGTTTCTTGCTGTAAACTGTGTGCTGAGACCCCCCCCGCCCATGTTTAATTATTATGAATAAATAACAGTTTAAAGGCTGCGGCATCTCACAAAGCATAAACGTGCTGTGAGGTCAGTGAAATATTCATTTACAAAAAATATTTCTAGTGGATTACAAAGGAAAATGTGTTGGGCATTTTACACCTGAGCCTAGAGGCTCATCAGGCTGGGCTTATCCTTGCTTACTGTGGCATGAAATGACTAGGAGTTCAACTGCTCCTGGATGGGATGCCAGTCCATCATAGGTTACTTTCCCAGTATTTTTACTGGTACCCAATCATACCAGTGGGTGGACAGAGGCACACTTGTGGATAAGACCTTGCCCAGAGTCCTTAGTATAGTGGGGGTCTAACACTGATTCGAACTCAAGACCTCTCGATCATGAGCCCAGCATCTCTGGCCCCACACAAGTGGATAATATGTGGCACAGTAATTCCGGAGACAGAGACAAGTGACAAAAATAGACCACAGGGGTCCAGACGCTCCCGCCGAAAGGACCATTTCATAATATGCCAATATAGAACAAGCATAGCCAGTTTGAAAGCCCCAGCTTCAGCTCGCAGCAAGCAAATGTCCGAAAACCTAATACACAGTTTCTGCCTTTGTGACCTTAAAAAGTAGGTCAAGGTCACTCACACACAAACTCATCCTAGCACTCATAGTAGTGAGCCAGCATACCAAGTTTGAAAGCCCCAGCTTCAGCGCGAGGCAAGTAAATGTCCAGAAACTGAAGTGTAATGGACAGAACCGAGCCACTTTGTGGGTGGGAGCAAAAAAATTATTTGAAAGAGATAAAAATGTAAAAAATAAAATAAATAAACATTCCTGGTGGCCCTGTGATGGCCTGGCGAGCTGTCCAGGGTGTACCCTGCCCTCGCCCAGAGTCGGCTGAGATGGGGACAGCCTCCCTGCGACCCTAATTAGGATTAAGCGGTTCAGAAAATGAATGAATGAACCGCTTAATTCCTGGTATTATATATATATAAAATTTACAAAATTCTGTAGTTGCCAAAAGTTAGCCATACTACCTACTAAACCTGTAGCATGCAAAAGGTACCAACTTATTCCACAATTCAGCTGGAGCATCTAAATCTGTGTACAGTCTTTAATCACATTAAAGGTAATTTGTGTATCATCTTGTACCATAACGAGCCTGAATTAATTGTTAAAAAACTCCAGCCTGACAAACTTATCTTGTTAGTTAGCTAAGCTAATGCTACAAACATCTGGATCAAACAACAGGCAAAATGGCGTTGGAATTCAACTATGTTACTCATTCGCATACACAAAGAACGTAGTGCAGGGACGGCTGGAGAGTTAGCCGCTACTACTGTTAGTACATACCGAGTGTTCGAATGCCGCTTTGGACCTTTAAATGAGAAGACAGCGCTTGTTGAAGGTTAATCTAAAAAACCCCTCTATCCTAAAATCTGTCAAAACTTTAGACCAATAGCTGCAATATTAAAGATTTTACGGGTGGATATCTAAAAACGGAGTCTCAGAATGATGACATCATCAAGGCCCAAGTTAACATGGAGGAGTTTGGCTTCAAACATTTTCACACCTCCAACACAAATCTTATACTTTTACATTGTAACTTGGGCCACGATGACATCACTCAGAGACTCGTAGCTCATAAACTGCCTTTGCACACGGAAATAAACGAATCTTAATTTTTGAATGAGATTAACTTTCCCCACTGCTCACATTCCCCCCACCATCAAGCATGGAGAGGCTTAAGAAAAATGCTAATGAGTATTTGATTTCTGAACTGCAATGTGTCATAAGTGTTGATAGTGAATGTGTCCTGCAAGAGCTATGCAGTCACTGTCTGGCTTTTACACACATACATCTTGAAAATAAGTAATTTATTTTGTTATTGGTATGATTATATAAAATATAACAATGTTTTGTAGACCACTTTTTCAGTAATGACGGCATCAGGTCCTGCACCTTATTGTTAAAAATATATATAATAATAATAATGCTTGTTTAAAAGCTGCATCCACACAGGAAGATTCGAACAGAATGCGAATGGCCTCATGATACACGCCAGCCTCGCTCGTGGCCAGCTCTTGTTGCCTAGGTAACCCTCTCGCATATTTCTTGCTTTCACATGTTTGAGTGAAACCGTGAGCAGCGACCGGCTAGTTTCCTACAGATGATATAGATCTATAGACATATAGAATCGAGGATAATTCACTAATCAACAGTGGCTTATATTGTCTTAGACTCTTGTGCATCATGAACTGAAAAGAGTTAAATATGTAGAAATATATACTTCTATATGTTGCGGTTGCTTGTCGCTCATCGCTTCCTGTGTGGACGCAGCTTTACTTTTTTGCTTAATTACCCCTGCCAAGGAGGTTATGTTTTACATGAGGTTTGTGTATTTATTTATTTATTTATTTATTAGCAGAATTACCCAAAAAGTTACTTGTAAACTTTTAATAAATTTCCACCAGAGCCGAGGATTCAGACAAGGAAGCTCCGTTAGATTTAGGAGATGATTCAGATAATATTCTGGATCCGTGATTTTTTTTTTTTTATGGATTCTTTAACATTGTGAGCAATGACTTGGCAGAGGTTTGCGGTCCCTTAGAGGTCTTCTTGTATTTTCAGCTTAGCGAACCCATTTTTTTAAACTTTCCCAGCACATCAAAGTATTCACAGAGTGCAACTCGGAGCTCTAATTGCTAAAGTGTCCGAGGAAACTTTAAAATGGTTACTGTAAAAAGCCATTTAACAAGAACAACAAGAACAGCAGCAGAGCACATTAATCAACATGTAATCCTCAAGAGTAAAGACAGGAACAATTCCATTTCCATGCATCTAGTGTACATCCGCCGGCTTGCCACCAATAGGAATGACAAACTGAAATAATTCATAAACAAAGAAATACAGAGAGACAGCGTGCGAAAGCGAGAGCGAGAGAGAAAGAATGTGTGTATATTCCTCCAGCAGCATTTTACATAGCGACACCTTTATTCCATTAAGGTTGCACTTATTAAAAAAAAAAAAATTAGCTAACACTAATATACACCACCCACCCCAAGGTAATGAGTCTTCCCTTCTGGAGACTCAAAAGCGACCCAGTCATTATTTTTGTTAATAATGTGCAGCCACAAATTAACATATTGTGGCTTTGAGTTCAATACGTTCTTGTGGTCGTCACTGATGTATTTTCAAATGAACGAGACCAAGAAATCGATTGAAGTACACAGTTGTGGCCACGGAAACCGCAGCATGCAGACAACAGATACTGATATTATTATTACGCTTTATGTCAATCTGGGAATCTCCCATAAAGGCATACTGGTGTCACTGGTGTCGAGACATGGATATTCCAGAACCCTGCGTTAATGTAATACTGCATGCAGTTTGAGATTACATGCCATATTTCATTGTGGACTTGAGGTGCACAATTCAAAGCCAAGACATATATACCTGTATATAAAATGAATGCAGATAGGGGTGTAATGAACGAAAAATCATGAAAAGTAAGGATCAAAAAGGCTAATCATAGGCTAGCATGCAAGCCTGGACTTAAAGATTTCTTCTCTCGAATAATTTTCAGTAATTCATAAAAAGTTACACTGAATCTACTCCAGATTCTGAAAAATAAGTGGCTATAGAATCAGTTCCAAGCACATCGAAGTGTTGCATGAATTTAAACACTTTCTTAAAGGTCAAAATCACATCCCATCATCCATCCATCTACTGAACCACTTAATCCTATTAGGGTTGCCAGGAGGCTGAGGCCCATCTCAGCCCACACTGGGCGATGGTGGGGTACACCCTGAACAGCTTACCAGTCCACTACATGGACAAGACACACTCACACTCACTCCTAGGGCCAATTACAACAACCAACAGCCAATTAGCCTAATAAGCGTGTCTTTGGACTGAGCCCAAAGGAAACGAACACAAGCACTAGAACATGCAAACTCCACACAGAAACACTCCCACTGAGCCCGGGACTTGAACCCAGGACCTCCTTGCTGTGAGGCGGACATGCTAACCGCTACATCACCGTGCCGCCCCACATCAGATTATAGAATGGCAAACATCGCTGGTAACATCAAGCACCATCAAAATCACATTGCGTCACATCAGAGTAGGTTCAGCAGCATCAAGACACTAACTGGTGACCTTATTTTTGCATCCCTGCACTTATTGTCAAAATTATTTAATTTTTTTTAACCAACCCAAAGATCCCACAGCCCCGCCCTCTTCCATTGTTTTCTAACAAGCCTAAAACTCATGGAATACTACTGTGCCCTTTCCGCTTCAGTGACTCCACCAAATTTATTTTAACAATAATGGCTGTACGATCTTACGTCTGCAGGATTGCACAAAAGGTTACGTGTGGATTTTCTCAAAATTACTACCAGAGGCAGGGGCTTTGAACAAGGAAGACTCCAATAGATTTTCTGGATAGAAAGACTTTTATCTATTTTTTTAGCACCGTGAGATTTTGGTTGACATGAGATTGTGTGCTGGGTGGAGGTTTGCGCTCTCTGGGTGCTCTTGTTTTGGTAAACAGTTTTCCGTCACTTAATATTTCATCTCAGCTTTAAAATCATTAGTAATGAAAGGCTAACTGCGAATAAATGTGCACAAGCATGGGCGAGCTGTTCAGGAAGCAATCCCATAATACCTCTGTGTTTGATTAGCACTCTGATGATCCAGTAGAGGATGAAAAACAATTCGGTGGCACATTAGACTTCGCAAAAACAGTGGAACCACCATCCTGAAGTCTCAAAGTTCAATCAATATGTTGGAGAACAGCTACACCACCACCACCACCACCACACGGTTTTCAAGTGGTTTTGGTTCCCCACTTGTAAAATCCAGGGCTCTGCTGAATCCCTATGGGTCGCAGACACGAAACCAATCTTGGACGCGTCAAGCACTTCCCAGGAATGCATAATGTGGCGGTAATGTGATGAAATGCACATGACACCTTGATACAACCCTCAGCACAGCGGTGCATTGTCAACCATAATTTGTTGGATAATAGAGTTATGAAGCGTACACACACTCACACTGACGAAAAAACCCCCCAACAGATCAAGTACAAATGCATCCAGCAGTTTATAAGCATGCGCACATCCTGGAAAAGGGACTGGGGTTGTGTCATCTCAGTGACCTGGCAAGTGTTTGTCATTATGCACAACAAAAGCAATTACCCATGAATGATTTGCTTTGGCGAAGCAAAGCTTTGTTGCCAGGCAACCATATGTAAATGAAGGAAGCGCCATCTCCAAATAAAAAAAGTACAAGGACAGTTACTCAAGACACCGGACGGACTTTAAACTAAGCAATGCATTGCTGTAGGAAGTGATCGCTCCTAATAGCTTCATGGTGGCATAGTGGCTAGCTTGTCCGCCTCGCAGCAAGAGGGTCCCGGGTTCCAGTGGGTGTTTCTGTGTGGAGTTTGCATGTTCCTTCGGGTACTCCAGTGTCCTCCGACAGTGCAAAGACGTGAACATTAAGCGAATCGGCTGCTCCAAAGTGAGTGTGAATGTTGGCCCTGCGAAGGTCTGGAGAGACTTCATTCACTCATTTCCCAAGCCGCTTAATCCTAATTAGGGTCGCGGGAGGCTGGTGCCCATCTCAGCCGACTCTGAGCAACGGCAGAATACACCCTGGACAGCTCGCCAGGCCATTGCAGGGCAGAAATTTGCTGACGGAAACCCAATGGTCTCCTCTTTACGAACGACAGCCATGGTTCTTTTACATTCCTCTCTCCACGGACTGTGAGAGACATGGCCGGCTTTTGATAACCTAGTTTGCTGCACTGGGGGGCAGTAATGATGGTGAACTTGGTGATAGTGGGGCTTGAACCCCTGACCTTCAGATCAGTATGCCAGCACCCTACCATGATTGGTGTATGTCGCAGTACTTAATACAATGTAGCGACTTGGAACAAAGTCAGATTCTGAAACTGAGGATGCTGGTGTTAATCAACAGCTCTTTGATGTATACAGTGATGGGTGGAACAAATCAAACTCCCCACAAAGTAATAATAATAAAATCTTAATCCGAGGACAGAGATGACGGATTTCACAGACTGAGAACTGAAAAAATATAACCATCAATATATAATATAGTACAACATGATATAAAGTTGTGGAGTCAAACTTCACCGATTTCATTCAGCATGTTTTCACTTTTTTTTTTTTTTCTTTAACACTTCTGCTTGCTTGGCTTGTCCTTATATCTTCAACATTCCCACGGCACCTAAGAGTCATTTTAAATAGACCATTCAAAGCCAAATAATTAATCTCCACTGAATTTTGACGAGCAGTAAAAAAATTCTTTAATAAACAAACAAATAAATAAAATAAAGAAAAATAACCATGCAGTAAAGCATGAGCAAACTTTTAAATAAATAAATAAATACATACATAAAACAGCAGACACCGCAAAAAAGAAATTTAGAAATATAAGTAAACCTGTCATATTCCACCTAATTGGAACTATTTCAATATTCCCCAGATCACATGTTCGAATTTCTTGACGTTCATGGGAAGAAAAAAAGTGATTTTTTTTATTACTATTTCAATTGTATTTCATATTGACTGACAAGCCTCGCTGGAGCTCAATCACTCACTTGCTGAACTGCTATATCCTGTTAGAGTCACAGTTCCATCACACAACCATTCACACTCACACTTACCCCCAGGGGCAATTTGGAACAACCAATTAGCCTAATGTGCATGTCTTTGGACTGTGATAGGAAACCAGAGTTCCCAGAGGAAACCCACGCAAGCACAGGGAGAAAACCCAAACTCCACACGGAAAAGCCCAGGACTCGAACCCACAACCTCCGTGCTGTGAGGCGGACGTGCGAACCACTATGCCACCAGTAACAGTCTTTTATACAGAAATGATGCACTACACAGAAACGCCCTTGCTGAACCCAGAACTTCAACGCAGGTTGACGCAAAGATCCCAAATTGTATACAGCATGATCGCTAACTGTATGAAAAAAAAAGATAAAAATCCTGTTACACATGTAAAATAAATAAAGAAAGAAAGAAAGAAAATCAGCTCCTGTTGCCAAACCGCACTGAAAATTAATGAATGAATAAATTCACATTTTAATTTTTTTTTTAAACCAATGTGCGATCCACAGCACAGCTTTCATTCCAATTACCTCCGATTACGCCTGCAGAGTCTCACATTGTACCTAATAGCTCTGGGTTCATAATGACCCATAATTTCAGTGATACCACACAGTAATGCGCACTTCTCCAACTACACACACACACACACACACACACACACACACAATACCTGCTCATGCCATGAAATACGCCTTGAAATAATGAGTAATCCCGTGATCGGCGCTCCGTCGCCAGTTATTACGCTCATAACACACACATTAGCAAAGAACACACAGGATACGGAAACGTGAACCTGCACTCCTCAACTACTTCACGTAGAAATATGTTGATTGGGTTGATCGTTATAAAGGAAAACAACGACTGACACTGGTGGGGTGATGAAGCCTGGCCGTATGTTGTTTTGAAGTGCTGACACTGGAGACTCCTTCCAAATAAATGTACAGAGAGCCAATCATTATCGCAAAAGGATCCCAGAGAAACGGATTCATCAGCACAGCAGAGGGGTCTCGAATCACTGTGAAAGGGTTCATTTCCCTACAAAATCAATAAATTGGCGCAAAATATTGATTTAAAAATCATTTTATTGCTTCTAAGGACGCCCGCCATAGCAACGGTCTTCATCATTCGCCGAGCGGCTTAGTCCTATAAGGGTGGCAGCGAGGTTGGCGCTCATCTCAGGTGACACTGAGCGAAGGCGAAGTGCACCCTGGACATCTCGCCACTTACGCTTAGGGCTCAGTTTGAAACAGCCGGTTAACCTAATGTGCACGTCTTTGGACTGTAGGAGGAAACTGGAGTACCCGAAGGCTCGAACATCAGTAGTCTGTATGAATCATACATAAACACATGACTGATTTTAAAATCAACACCAATCAGAATGGAGAATTTGGCAGGATTAATGTTACCGTTCTGTACATGACAGCGATAATGTCAACAATACCGGACACGCTAATACACATGGACATCCACGTAAAGACGTCAGATGGTACGTAGGTAGCATCATGACCGAAAATACCATCAAGGACTAAGCAACAGACCCAAAGTTCAGACTCGAACACGCTTGAATAGGTAAGTACCTGATTAGTGCTTGAATGGAAGAACTTCAACTGTTTCTAGCCTTGAGTGCTGCACAGGCTTCTAGCGAGGCTCCAACAAGGGCTGCGCCGATACAGGATGTATTTTGGACCTCCTCCATTGAACTTTTACCACTCCTCACTCTCCAGGAGGAGCTTTATATAAACCATTGAGTGGCACCACAAAACATTGGTTCTTCGTTCACAGTAATAGGATATAATACAGTATGTGCACTTATCTGAACTTTAGATTTCAATCTTTATTTAAAACCGTACCAGTTTTTGTGGAGGAATGCATTTTATCTGAATGAGTGTTTATAAATATTAGAACCATAGCAGTAATTAACTGCGTGAGGATCGACAAGAGTCACAGCTGGCGTCATCTTTTAACTGCGATGTAAATTAAAAACGAATACGACAGCCAGAAGAGCTGTATGGGTTTGCATCTGACACACTGTAAAGGAAATAAAAGAAGCCATGCTGCGATCCGTGACAACTCACTGTGGTGAAGTTGAATGGGAAGCAATTGTCGCCTCGGAAAGTGCACTGCAGAAGCATGTCGTTGATGTCGTGGCCCGTTCGGTTGTAGAAATCGGTCATGTTGAACTGCTTGGGCTTGAAGGTGACGAAATTGGCCTTTTCTTTCAGAGCAGCGAGGACTTCTGGCTCTGCAAGATGTGGGTTCGCAATCTGGTAGTTTTCGTTGAGCAGGGCGAGCAGTTCCCCGACATGATACAGATCGTTTTTGGTGATCTTGGAAAAGCGGAACTCGTTAAGATTGCAAAAAGTCACAGCAGGGAACGTGAGGTTCGGTGCTGCCACCTCGTCCAGTTTGGTGATGTGAGGAAACTCAAGGTAGTAGGACACGCGGTCCATGCATACCAGAAGCAACAGACCGAGGGAGCCCAGAAACGAGAGTGTCCACAGGAAGCGTCGAAATGTCATGTGTCCGTAGGCAAAAATGTGGCTCATGCCATGCAGCGTGGACGAGTTGGCGAAGGCTTGCAGATTCGAAGGCCTGATGCTCTCGATGCTGTCCTCCGAGTCTCCTTTCATGGCCGTCATGTCGAGTCAGTTCCTAAGCAGAAGTTGGGCGAGAAACTGGAATAATTTGCAAAAGTTGATAAGATCAAGAAAGACTGCACATGATCCCAAGCCCGCCTTCGATCGCAAGCCGTTAAGATTCCTTGAAATGCCTCGTAATCAAGAATTCAATCCTGGGAAAGATTCACGTTGCACATTGAAAAGTGCAAATAGAAAAGAAATAAGGAGCCACAACAGAAACATTCGGCGGCTGACTGGACCTTGCCTCATCCAGCCAGGCGGACTGGCTCTACATCGCCTTGTTGGGTTTATGAATGGGAAAAACCCTTACAGATGCAGCTGTTGTCCGATATTCATTCTTCTTCTCTGGATCTTCCTCACACTCCTCTCCACAGATGCAAATGAAGTGTCATAGACCTCTCCTAGTCCACGTCTTGCGTCTGCCAGTCAAGTCTTTGTCACGTCGTTCCTCTGGGGATCCACGACGAGCGCAGTGGGTTACCTCTTGCTCTGAGATGCTGAGAAAAGCCACGTTCAAGGTCTCAGCCAAAGCAGCCAGCGTTTTCCTCCAGACCTGCTCATGTGGATTTGCACACCAGTACCTCGATCCTTTTCCTCTCTTGTGCAAGCTCGGAGCTCGCTGGCTCTTTCCCCCTCCCTCTCACTCCGTCTCTTTAGTAGTCAGAATCCATCCCACTGCTGAGCTCCTGCTTCACCAGTGTGTGTGTGTGTGAGCGAGCGAGAGAGAGGGAGAGAGAACGAGTGCGAGCGAGCGTAGGGGGAGGGCAGAGGGGGCTTACACTCAATACATTGTCTCCAGGTTTCACAACAGAGAATCACAGCCTGCAATCTACAATCTGGTTGCACAGCCACAGGTAGTCGCCTATCGGCATTCGTGCACCGAGATTTCGTCCTCAGCAAAATCTGGAAGGTGTGATGCGCAACACTTCCTTGCAAAAACTCAGCAACCTTATTTTAATTGTTTATATATATATTTTTAGAGAGAGAGAGAGAGAAAGAGGGAGAGAGAGAGAGAGAGGTTTATGTAGGATGGTCTCTAACATTTATGTATGTACAGGAGGAATATGTACAAGAAAAAATTGGCACCTGCAGCATTTTATTCCTTTTATACTCTCAACAATTTGCCAATGATTATGATTATTTATTTTTTTAAAAACGCATTGACCTTTTTTTTAATCCATTTATAGTTTCTTTCCAACAATATTCAACCTAAATGCCTGAAAGGCTCCATACTGCAAACTGATGTTTTATGGAATTATTTAATTAAGGAACATAAAGGTCCATGCTATGCTGTCGTAGGAAAATAATCAACAGGGTGGTGATGCGACAAAGCAGGAGTTGACCAAAGTCAAGTGTTACACTCCTCTTGTATCTAACTTTGTAGCATGGGGCGGAATGGTGGCGTAGTGGTTGGCATGTCCACCGTCCAGCAGAGGCTCGATTCCCAGGCTCTTCCCCGTGCTTACGTGGGTTTCCTCCTACAGTCCAAAGACATGTACATTAGGATAACTGGCTGTTCCAAATTGCCCCCAAGTGTGACAGTGATTGGTTTTGTGTGTGCAATGGACTGGTGAGCTGTTTCAGGGTGTACCCCGCCTTAGTAAGAAATATCGGTCCAAGTGTCCATGAAGCTAATTGGTTCCAATTATGACTTAAAGGAAATCGCTCCCTTGAACCTTGCATGAGTGCAGACAACAAATCAAGCTTTAGTAGACTACAGCACGCGTGTACCTTACATAGAACGAGGAACCTATGTGGACATCCCTAAGAGAGGTAACTGCAGAAATCACTCTTTGCACATGGGTGGTGCCCCATGGAACAACACCCACCCACCCGCACAAGGTCAAGACAGCTTCCACTCATGGGGCTTGTGAGACCTAGAGAAGTTTTTGTAGGTACTTTGCTCTGGTAAGCGCATGCTTTGGTCATCTAAGGGATAGTTTGATGCGATTAGCACTCACGCAAGGTTAAGACACTTTAAGTGGTTAACAGCCACTGCCAGTGCTTCAAAACACTTGTAGCTTTACCTCTAGGACAGACACTGCCAACTCCTTCTATTAATATTAAATACATTTTATTCTTCTATTATTATTTTTAATTTCCTTATAAAAAGCATCATCTTTTTAAAATTCATTTAAACAGCATGGATTATAGAATCTTTATTCAAGTGCTGTAACGTATTATTCATTCATTCATTCATCTTCTGAACCGCTTATTCCTAATTAGGGTCGCGGGGAGGCTGGCGCCCATCTCA
>JAOUQZ010000044.1:1141483-1162868 GCA_028564935.1 Neosilurus hyrtlii | reverse complement strand
GGAGGCTGGCGCCCATCTCAGCCGACTCTGGGCGAGGGCGGGGTACACCCTGGACAGCTCGCCAGGCCATCACAGCAGTAGGCTAATTGGTTGTTCCAATTTGCCCCTAGGTGTAAATGTAAATGGATGTGTGTGTGTGTGTGTGTGTGTGATGGCCTGGGGAGCTGTCCAGGGTGTACCCCGCCCTCGCCCAGAGTCTGCTGAGATGGGCGCCAGCCTCCCCACCCAGTACTTATCAATTTCTATTTGATAACTTACCCGCTTCCTGGTTAATATGTCCCATGTGTGCACCCCTCATACCCCCGAAACATGTTCAATTCTACAAAGGTTATTTACAAGAAAACAAACACAAGATAATTTAAATAAATAACAATATAGACAACTTAAATACACCAAGAAATAATAAAGTAACCCAATTAATAAGAAACAGAATGTAAACCATAGCCTTGAAATATTCACAGTCTTCACCTGGGATGTGACGTCATCATGGATAAACAGCTGTGTTCATACAGACAGTGTGAAGGAACATCAGTGACCCCTTGATCCTCACAGCGCCATTTTGGCAGTAACATATAATTACCACTAGATGGCAGTATTTGAAAACGTTTGATCCTGCTGATTTTAGTTATCCCCTACACACACACACACGTTTTTATTTTTAACATCAGATTTCATTATATTATTCATTCATTCTTTCATTTTCTAAGCCATGTAATCCTAATATGGGTCGCGGGGAGGCTGACGCCCATCTCAGCCGACTCTGGGTGAAAGTGGGGCACAGTCTGAACAGCTCGCCAGACCATCGAAGGGCCAACACACACACACACACACACACACACACACAACCATTCACACTCACACCTAGGGGTGATTTGGAACAGCCAATCAATCTAATATGCATGTTTTTTGGATTGTGGGAGGAAACTGGAATACTCGGAGGAAACCCATACAAGCATGGGGAGAACATACAAGTTCCACACATAAACGCCCCGAGCCCGGGACTCGAACCCGGGACCTTCTTGCTATGAGGCGGACATGCTAATCACTACACCAGCATGCCGCCCAGTAATTACATTCTAGGCTATTCTATTCTATTATACCATATATTTTCTATTCAATTCAATTCTATTCTATACTATTCTACTGTGTTTTTTTTGCCATTCAATTCTATTCTATACAATTCTATTATAACATATTTTCTATTAAATTCTATACTATTCTACTGTATTTTCTTTGCCGTTCAATTCTATTATATACAATTCTATTATATACAATTCTATTATGCCATATATTTTCTATTCAATTAAATTCTATACTATTCTACTGTATTTTTCTTTGCCGTTCTATTCTATTATATACTATTCTATTACACCATATATTTTCTGTTCAATTCAAATCAATACTATTCGACTGTTGTTTCTTTGCCATTCAATTCTATTCTATACAATTCTCTTGTAAAGTATTTTCTGTTCAATTCAATACTATTCTACTGTATTTTTCTTTGCCATTCTATTATTTTATATTATATTCTATTATACCATATATTTTCTATTCAATTCTATTCTATACTATTCTACTGTATTTTTTTTGCCATTCTATTCTATACGATTCTATTATAACATATATTTTCTATTCAATTCTATACTGTTCTACTGTGTTTTTCTTTTCCATATTCCATTCCATTGTATGCAACCATATATTTTCTATTCTATTCAATTCTATTATATTCGATACTGTTCTACTGTATTTTCTTTGCCCTTCTATTCTATTCCATATGATTCTATTATACCCTATATTTTCTATTTAATTTAATTAAATTCTATACAATTCTACTGTATTTCCTTTTCCATTCTATTCTATTCTATTCTAATAAATACTGTATTTTCTATTCTATACTATTATTTTATATTATATTATGTTATGAGACTTTTATACAAAATGTACTTTTAATTTCCTTTATTTTATTTATTTTGTTGTTACATCAGGAGTTTTTACGTAGAAAATAAAATCAGTTTTCCCCCATCATAATGTCCATTCTTTTTGGTGCACATAAATAATTTATTTTCAGGTGTTATTTTTCCCATTATTCATTTTTAGGTTACTATTATTATTATTATTATTATTATTATTATTATTATTACAGAGAATTAATTTATTGTATAGAATCAAACATTCTCCTGTGATTTAACCAGAACTACTTTTAGAGCTGATTTGATAGAAAAGTAGCAAACACACTTCCTGCACTTACTTTCTTTCTCTAAAACACCAGAAGCTCTGACCTGCACCACTGTGATGGCTCTGAAAAAGTTTCTGCTTAATTAAAGTGATGAAATTTAATGTAACAAGCTGATTTCACAGAGTGGATTTGGGTGTTTTGCTTTAATTGTAATTGCTGGTGGTATTTGTGAACTTAGCCATGTTAATGCTGCTAATACCCACTGATGATCATTTACTCAAATGGCTGCTTTGTTTGAGTGCTTCTCGGTCTCCTCACTAGAGTTCAGTCCAAAGAATATGTACTAAAGTACCACTTTTTTTTTAAACATGAAAGATTATAAAAGGGGAAAATATTTTTTTAATGTTTTAAATTAAATTACCTTCATTATTTCATGTAAATCACTCAGAATTTAATACCCAAATACAGAAAAACCCCAAATCTGAGATAAACCTGATAACAGATTGGCACAGTATTGTAATAAAATTAAAAAAGTTCATGGAATCCCAGATGATGTCATTTTATTCCACCTCTAAATCATTTATTTTCATTTTTTCCTAAACTAATTATTTTTACATGTGATTTTTTTTTACACACAATTATTTTATAATAAATCACCCACTGCAACATTAAATGATTTACTTATTATTTATTAATTTTAATCATATATCATTAACACTATGTGTTGATATGTGTAGACATTTATATAATTCTCAAAACTGATAAAGCCTCTGTATTTTTAAATGTCTTTAAAAATAAAAACTACATGTCCTTTACTTTAACACATGAGAAAAACCCTCTAATTCTTTTCATATGGATGCAGTAGTTTTCACGTATGAAGTTATTGAATCCTTACAGGTGGCACGGTGGCGCAGTGGTTGGCACACCAGCTCACAGCAAGAAGGTCCTGGGTTCGATTCCCGGGCTTGGGGCGTGTCTGTGTGGAGTTTGCATGTTCTCCCCGTGCTTATGTGGGTTTCCTCTGGTTACTCCGGTTTCCTCCCACAGTCAAAAACATACACAGGTGGCTGATTGGCTGTTCCAAATCACCAATGAGTGTGTGGGCGTGTTGGCCCTGCGATGGTCTCGCAACCTGAGAATGTACCCCACCCTCGCCCAGAGTCAGCTGAGACGGGCGCCAGCCTCCCCGCGCCCTTAATTAGGATTTAGGCACTTAGAAAATGAATTCATTAATTCTTAAATGAGATTAATTTCCACAATTAATTTTGTTTAAATTTTAACTTGCTTTAAATGTGACACTTTTTTTGCATTTGTAATTAACATTGATTCATAAATTATTTTTTTTTAAATTTCATGTTAATTTGCCACATGATTCTTGAATTTTCCTAAATCTTCTTTTTTGCATATTTCATTCAGAATAACATGATCTTTCACATCAATCATTTACTTCGTTCACTCATTCATTCCTTCGCTGAACCGCTTAGTCCTACTAATGTTGCAGGGAGGCTGGAGCCTATCTCAGCTGACTCTGTGCAAAGGCGGGGTACACCCTGAACAGCTCACCAATCCATCACATGGCAACACACATACAACCACTGACACACTCACACCTAGGGGTAATTTGGAACAGCCAATTAACCTAATGTGCATGTGTTTGGACAGTTAGAGGAAACCGGAGTACCCGGAGGAAGCCCATACAAGCATGGGGAGAGCATGCAAACGCCACACAGGAACACACTTGTCGAGACTCAAACCCAGGACCTTCTTGCTGTGAGGCAGACGTGACAGCTACTACGCCACCGTGCCGCTCTGAATCATTTACTTTCACATTTGATTTCTTTTGTGATGGATTAAAAATATACAGGCCTCATTTACTTTCACATCATTTCTTTTTAAACACAAATTTAATTTCATGTGATTATCATACAATCTTAAACAATTGATTTGTTTATTAATTATTAATTATAAATTTTTTAATAAATTGTAAAATTATAATAAAATATTCCTTAAAGAGAAATATATACATTTATTAATTTATTTTATTTTAAATTCATTAGAAAATGGGGCTAATTACTTTTACAAATGAATGAAAATTTAAAAAATAGAATTGAAATGAATTAAGCGTAATTTCTTTTAAAAACATGAATTATTTAATTTCACTTTTTCACAATTATTTCATGTTTGGGTACAGTTCATTTTCCCATGTGATAGAACACATTTATATCATATTTTTGCAAGTATAATCACCTTTAGACACACACACACACACTTACAAATTACTAGAGGTATTAATTTCTTGTTTTTTTTTTTTAAGATTATTGTATGACTTTGAAGTGCGACTCTGATCTGAACAACTTCAAGGGCATAAACGAGGAAGTTTTTAAAAGCTGCATCTAATTAGCCTGAAGGTTGCTTTATTAATTAACACTTGGTCCACATTTTATTCACGTTAGTGCCACGTATTAGCCTGGTGAACGATTGGTGGGGGAAAAAAAAACTAGGGAGAGAAAGAGAGAAAAAAAAGAAGGAGCCGAGGCAAAGCAGACACCTTGGTTTGAAAATAAATGGTGCTTTTTGTTTTGCATTAATCAGAACTACGGCAACGCAGCCTGAGCAATGCCGGATGTTAATGTGGTGTATTGCTTTTTCCGTCTCCCTTCCCTGCTTGCTCTCTTGCTCCTGCAATGTGCCTTGATGGTCTGATGTATGCTAATGAGAGCATGTCTGTGGACGTATTACGGCGCATGTGATAGGGTCATTAATGACAGTGTCTTAAGCACTATCATCATCATGACCATTTTCCCTCTGATCTCCCGGTTCCTCGCTGATCCCCCCTTTCTCTCTCTCTCTCTCTCTCTCTCTTTCTCTTTTGGGAGAGCGTTATAAGCACATTATGGATTGGGACATTAGTGACTAATGTAGTCACTGGGCCCCGCATTGTTTTGGTGTGCAAGTGCATCATTAGAAAATGTTCCACTTGGCGGGGAAGCGCGTATTAGGGCCGCTCGCAATGAAATGAGGTTGTGATCGATTGTTAAATTTATCGAGAGCTATTAGATTGAAATATGAACCTCTCAATTGTCATAATGAAGGGGGCCTCCATTTGTGCGGGGATCAACAGTCCAACATATAGCGCCCTGAACATCGCAGGTACCGCCGGCTTAAACGCTGGAACGGTCATTTTTTACCTCGTTCTCCGTTTTACTTCCGATTCCATCTTTCATTCGATCAGAATTTTTTTCCTGGTCAAAGAAAGCAGAAACAGGGAGCCTTGCTACAAATCTGTGCATTAGCATGCTAACCTCATCAATGTGTGCGACACACATTGGACATTTGCGTCTAATACTTCGCCGATCCCATTTGGCCCCTGAAAGTGTTTGAGCACGAAAGTGTTTCCTATTACGGTCTATAACTGCCTCAGTGATGCTGCTTCGTGTGTTTCTACAAGAAGTCGCCACTTTATTTAAATAGGATACATCTAGCTTTCTTTACGCTTATACCTTCACAGTCCAAGCCTTTTCTCGTGGGATTTTTACGCACGGCAAAAATAAAATCTGTCTTTGACATTGTTTAGATGGCAGCACCTTGAGAAGAACAGCTGGATTTGATTAAGGATAGGATAGGAAGGCGGGAATAACTCAAGTAGCCACTCTTTACCACCACCGTGAGCAGAAAAGCATCCCCTTGAGGTTGGAGGTCCACTCGTGGCAGCCAGGAACAGAAATCTGATGCTGGAACAAAACTGGATGGAATTGAATTGAATGCACCGGTGGCTAATTAGTGGGGCTACTTCTGGGCCCTGGGGGCAGTAACCTGGGGTGTGTGTATGTGTGAAAGGTGCACACAAAAGAGTAAATTCTGTGAATAAACAGAGTGAACTGTGTCTCTGCCTTCTCTCTCGTGTCCCAAGGAAACCATACGATTCTGAGTGCATCAGCTGACATTAAAAGTATATAAAATTCATATGACCACCAAGACACGACTTACGACATTGTAGAGCATCACAGAAGAGACCCAAAAACTCCACGACAAGGGCCTACACCGGCACTTTCCTTCACACGGCAGTTGACACGCCCACAACCATCCTAGAGATTTGGCCAAATTTCTGTTGTCGTCCTGAAGTGTGACATAAGTAACATACGCCTAGGGATGACGCAAGACGTACCACCATTGTGAGCGACTAGCTACTTCAGAGGTGGTGTTATTTTCTGAAATGCTAATAATAATAAGTGCATTAGTTACTCTGTAAATTAGTCTCAACCAATTAGTTAGCAGTTTAAGTCCTCCCCTCTTCCCAACATCCCATTAATTAGCAAATGTCTTATTACCGCTGTCTTCACATGCCAACTAGATGAGCTTCCATATATTCCTTTTTTTTGTTGTTGTACTTGAATTTTAATGGGAGGCACAGCAGTCAAGTTGGCAATGAGTGGGAGATAATCAGCAGGAACTAATTGTCTAATTGTATTGATGAAAACGGTGATCGTTGGGTTGTTTCTGTGAGTCCGGTGACCAGAGAGCACCACAGATGGCCAGATCTGTTTTGACACTAAAATTGAACAAAATAAATAAATAAATGTATGAATTGAGTAGAATGTGTTCTGGAGAGAGCAACACAAGTGTGTGTGTGTGTTGTCTGCAGGGAGTAAGACAAATGACTGAAAGGAGTGCTGATTCCTTTTTTTCTTTTCCCTTCTTTTTTTGCCCCCCCATCTTCTTTTCTTGGTCGAGAAAGTCCCTGCCTCCATTAAAAAAAAAAAAAATTGAATGTCCACCATTTGAGAAATGAATTTGTGGAAGTCGCTGTCTCTTTTCCCCCATTAGTAAGTGTTTAGTTCAACGTTTTAAATAATTGCGTTACGAGGAATGATATTTAAAATACATTTGGGAGGCAATGGGCCGGGAAAGTGCCTACATGTTTTGCTGATGACACCCGGGCCATTTGGAAGACATCAAAGTAGAGAGGAGGTAGCCCAGATGCATATTATAAACTCATTATGCGTATCATTTAAAAGGATGTACTCCAGCAGCAAAAAAACAATCTCGTCTCTCTCTCTCTCTCTCTCTCTCTCTCTCTCTTTCTCTCTCTCTCTCTCTTTCTCTCTCTCTCTCTGTCTGTCTCTTACCAGTAATGTGTGTTTGCAAAGTCACAAGTCTTTGATTCCTTCAGTCACTGTGGCAGCCATTATGGCACTGCAGAACACAATCGGTATCGTGGAAAAGAATGAGCATAAATAATATTTTGACACACTTCTCAAACAGTTTGACTTAGTATTACATCTTAAACCTTTAAACTTTACCACTAATTTTAACTGACAAGATATTAAATACTCATCTGACCTTCTAATACCACTCAGTGCAGTATTCAAGCTACTCCTGCACGCTTGCATGCAGATACTCCAGTGCAGAACTTGCAGATGAGCGCCCCCTGGCATGACAAGGCACGAACACTTAATCTAATAGAAAAACACTCATTTACGTTCCCACTACAGCTTCAAAAAATTGTGTGCATGCAGTAAGAACTTGTACAACACCATAGTAATGCGTTCATTCATTTATTCATTTGAATGGGTTGCAGGGAGCCTATCTCAGCCAACTGTGGGAGAAGGCAAGGGTACACCCTGAACATCACAGGGCCAACACACACTCAACTATTCACACTCACACCTAGGGGCAATTTAGATCAGCCAATTAGCCTAATGTGCAAGCCTTTGATCTGTGGGAGGAAACTGGAGTACCCAGAGGAAACCCACACAAGCATGAGGAGAAGATTGCCCTCGCCAAGCCCAGGACTCAAACCCAGGACCTTCTTGCTGTAAGGTAGGCGTGCAAACCACTATGTTGCCATGCCACCTAGTATGCCGTAGAAATCTATAAGGAGATGGTATGGTCTTCATAGACGTGGAGGATGTGGTCAAACTTTGGAAGTAGTGTGGACATGGTGGAATCAGGACACAGTAAGAACTTAATAAGGACATAGTAACAGTGGTATTGACCTAGTAATGACGTAACTAAAACCTAGTATGGAATTTAATGATATAGTACAAGTAGTACAGTGAGTGGCGCAGTATTTGTAAGGACCGGATGGGAACGTGGCAAGTATGTGGTGAGATCTGATTGGTTGAAGTGAGTACACACGTTTGAACATCCACGTGGTAAGAAATTAGTGGGATCAGGTCAGGTGCAGTGAGAGCCTGGCGTGAAAGTCATAAAGGTGTAGTTTGTGTGGTCATCGCAATTTTCAGGGTACAGACAGTCATGGTCTTCGTTTGAGTGTGTTTTGGGTTTGGGGGGTTGGGCTAATAGTAAGTGGCATAATACGGCAAATTACTTCACCAATGCCAAGTTTTACCAGCTATCATTTCACTAGCTAACATAAGTGGCTTAGATCTAGTTATTAATAAATATTGTTGTGTTACTGTATGCAATATTCCAGTACACTAGTCACACATCAAATGTTGTGGATGCGTATCACGAGATCATAAAACTTCCCTTATGTCTGTTTGTTGGCTGCGTTAAATTAACATCTTAGCAGTACCTTCTCAACACCTTTATTCAGCTATATCTGTATTGTGTCTAAGAGTACGCTTTTATTATTATTATTACTGTCATTTCAAAAAATCTTTAATTTAGCCTTGCACTGCTACATTGCTAGAAAGAAAATTCTTGCAGAAAGAGAAATAGAATGTTTTAAAAATGTAAACATCTTTGTATGACGCCCTCTAAAGGTCATGCTCTGGATTTCTTAGCCACTTTTACGTTTACTCACAAAGTAGAGTCACAGAAGGAAGGCCCTGGGTTCGAGTCCTGAGCTCAGCGAGAGCGTTTCTGTTTGGAGTGTGCATGTTCTCCCCATGCTTGCATGGGTTTTCTCCGGGTACTCTGGTTTCCTACAGTCCAAAGACATGCATGTTAGGCTAATTGTTGGTTCCAAATTGCCCCTTAGTTGAGTGTGAGTGTGACTATGAATGGTTGCGTCGGCCCTGTGATGGTCTGGTGAGCTGTTCAGGGTGTATCCTGTCTTCGCACAGAATTGGCTAAGATAGGCTCCAGCCTCCCCACAACCTTCATAGGATTAAACAGTTCAAGAAAAGAGTGAGTGAGTTATTGTAAAGGAACGCAAAAGATGATTAAGGTAAAAAGAAGAAGAAGAAGGGTGGTATGAGGGCACAGTGGTTAGCACATCCACCTCACAGCAAGAAGGCCTGGGTTGGATTCCCAGCTCGGGTGTCTCTGTGAGGAGCTTGCATGTTCCCCCCGTGCTTGCATAAGTTTCCTCCCGGTACACCGGTCCAAAAACATGCACAGTAGGCTGATTGGATGTTTCAAATTGTCCCTATGTGTGAGTGTGAATTGTTGTATGTGCTGGGCCTGTGATGGTCTGGTGAGCTGTCTTGGGTGTACCCCACCCTTGCCCAGAGTTGGTGAGATGGGTGCCAGCCTCCCCGCAACTCTAATTAGGAGTAATTGACTTAGAAATGAATGAATGAATAATAATAATAATTTCCCACCAAGGCCATTAGGGGGCCCCATAATTGAGCATTTCACACATTTTAGTTTAACACTTGGTTCGTCATTCTGATTAGGATCATCAGGGTTAAGCTTATTGTAGTCAAGAATGAACTAAAAATGTGATGTAGTGATGATGTCACACAGAACTATATTAACTGTATAATTGTGAAGACAATCTCTCTTGGCCTTGCGGAACGGACTACACTAAAACCTGGACAACCAGAAACATCTCCGCGAGAATATTGCTGCAAAACCCAATATTCTACTCACGGCAAGCTGTCTCCAGTCTTCGCCTGTCATCTCCTACACTCCGAACCAACGGGCTTATGACTACCTCTCCTCCTATCAAGTTTCCCTTGATTCATTGTTAATCGTTACATTTATTGGCTCAGCCGTAATAAATTGCTAGACCAACGTCCTTTGCCTGAACCGGTTTGTTCCGAACACTTCTGGAGCTCTCGCCAGTCTGTCACAACATCTAAACCTGGCATGTGCCGCCCATGTGACTGCGGTAAAAATAGATCCTGTTCATAGGCACCAAGGCCCATCTGAGATTAAATGTCAAAACAAGTCCACTGAGCCGGTGTGGGAGAGCAAACGTGGTGATTACAGCAGTTTAACACTGAAGAAGGAAAAAAAACAAAGAATCCATAGCGTGTTCCCTTCAGCATGTCTCATCAGAGCTTTGCTTTCACGCCAACAGCTCTGCGCTCCTTAGAACAGGAGCGAGACCTTCTAGAGAGACGGAGACAGCAAAGGAAGCTCATCGAGCCGTCTGTCAACGGCTATCTGTTGAGGAAGGAGGCTCGGGAACGAGCCACACTCCTCAGGAATAACCCAGAGGTTCCATCGGCACCGCTGGTGTGCTGTGATTTAGTGGTACAAAATGCGTTATACACGGGGGATGTAGAGGCTGTGAAGACACTGTTTCCCAAAGGCTCGCCGGATAAACTGATCATCAGGCCAGAGGGAGGGGCCATGCGCTGGGTCGCTGATGAGAAAGTGAGAGGTATTGGATATATGTTGGTGTGTGTGTGTGTGTGTGTGTGTGTGTGTGTGTTGTTTGGTTTAAGATATTTAAATGTTGTTTGATTCAACCTCAGACCAGCCATTAGGAATCATAGACAGGAATAAAAAAATCTATCCAAATTGGTCCCTTCATCCTCAACCACGCCACATCTGATTATCTGATCCCACTTCAGGATCAACCACTGAGGTTTTAGCTGGGATCATGTGTACCTTCTGAGCAAGAAAGAAAGAAAGAAAGAAAGAAAGAAAATTTTAAATATCATGTACTGCAAGAAAAAAAGCAAATATGGAAGGAATGAAAGAACAGATATGATGGAAAGAAAGGATAAAAGAAAGACTATGTTAAAAAGATATTAAGTATTAAAGAAATAAGTATTTTTTAAAAAGATTTTAAGTATTAAAGAAATACAGAAAGAATAAAAAAGAGAGAAAGGCAGATGGATGGATTTAAAAGAAATTAGCAAAAAGGAAAGAAAGAACAAAGAAAGAAAGAAAGAAAGACAGGTGGGTGGATTAAGAGGAAAGGTAAGAAAGAAAGAGAAAAAAGCAAGAAAGAAAAGTAGATGGGTAGATTAAAAGGAAAAGTAAAAAAGAAAGAAAAAAGAAAGCAAGAAATATAAAAGAAAGAAAAAAGAAAGAAGGAAAAAAAATAAAAGCAGGTGGGTGGATTAAAATGAAAAGTAGATAAAAAGAAAGAAAGAAAGAAGGAAAAGCAGGTGGGTGGATTAAAAGGACAAGCAGTAAAAAATACGATACCAAGTCAACACCCCAGAGTCAGTACCCTGGAGTCATTACCTCAGAGTCAGTATTCCAAAGTCAGTGCCCAGAGTCAGTACCCCAGAGTCAGTACCATGGAGTCAGTACCTCTGAGTCATTACCCTTGAGTCAGTACCCCAGAGTCAGTTACCCGGAGTCATTACCCAAGATTCAGTACCCCAGATTCATTACCCCGGAGTCATCACTCTGGAATCAGTACCCTGGAGTCAGTAGCCCAGAGGCAGTAACCTGGATTCAGTCCTCTAGAGTCATTATTCCAAAGTCAGCACCCCAGAGTCAGTATCCTGGAGTCAGTACCCCAGAGTCATAACCTAAAGTCAGTACCCTGGAATCATTACCCCAGAGTCATTACCTCGAAGTCAGTATACCAAAGTCAGTGCCCAGAGTCAGTACCCCAGAGTCAGTTACCCCGGAGTCAGTACCCTGGAACCAGTCCTCTGAAATCAGTTCCCTAGAGACAGTACCCCAGAGTCATTACCCCGGAGTCAGTCTCCCAGAGTCATTACCCCGGAGTCAGTACCCCAGAGTCATTACCTCAGAGTCAGTACCCCAGAGTCATTACCCCGGAGTCAGTCTCCCAGAGTCATTACCCCGGAGTCAGTACCCCAGAGTCATTACCTCAGAGTCAGTACCCCAGAGTCATTACCCCGGAGTCAGTCTCCCAGAGTCATTACCCCGGAGTCAGTCTCCCAGAGTCATTACCCCAGAGTCAGTACCCCAGAGTCATTACCTCAGAGTCAGTACCCCAGAGTCATTAAATTGGAATCAGTACTCCGAAGCCATCACCTCGGATCACACCTGCGTTCTTTAATAAAATCATATAAAATAATGGCATAATTGACTGAGTTGACGCAATACCGCAGGACGTGAGTTATTATTAATGGACATTAATAACTGCCCCAGCCTGGCATGAGACTGCACAAATCTCATGTGGTACAAATGCCACAACTGCTTTATGGTTCTAATGTGTCCAGCTGGTTACATAAGAGCCATTAAAGCTTAAAATAGAGCCGTCTATACAAACAGAGCTTCATGCGTCCTGAGACCACTCTGGAGAAACAACCGTTCAAGACAACACCACAACAAGACACTGGATTCCTTCCAATCATCTGTTGCACTGCTTCGCTGTCAATCATGGGACCAAAGATCAAGTTCAGGAAGCAGAAGAAATATCGCAATGATGTGATCGCTACTGCACAAGCTACGGGATGGGTTCTTCAGTTCTGGAACGCTCTTCTTTGCGGCGATGAGGTCACAGTGGTCAGTGTCATTGATGACCCGGAATACACACACCTCATGGATGCAATTTACGACACCAGTGACATTGAGGAGTGGAAGAACTTCAGGTTCAACTACAGAGGGTTAAGTAGGTTACTCTTCAGGTTGCTGCTGAATTCTCCATTCTGATTGGTTGATGCATTGATGTTAGGAAAGGGAAATATATAAGAATCTTATAAAGATGTTTTCACTGAGGAGACGTTTATGTTACTATTTATGGAAGGAGTCTCCAGTGTCAGGAAGGTTTCTGGCATGGAGATGTTTTCAGGAAGGGGGGGGGGGGGGGGGTTTACTCATTCTGTAGTGTCTCGTTAATCCGTTGTGGGGTTTTTCTCTATTATTAACTTCAAGTAAAAAGAAAAAGGAATAAATTGTAGCAGTTCATTTACTGTTTACCAAAGAGCCTGTGAAACAAACAAAAACATTTAAAATAAAAATAAAAAAATCTTTAATTTCACTTTATTCATTAAGTAAACAATGGAAGGAAGAAAACAGGAAGAAAGAAATAGTAAAATGAATTGTTAGAAAAAAGGGAAATAAAAGAAATAAAGAAAGAAATGATGCAAGAAAAGATAAAAATAAAAATATAAATGGAACATAATGATGAAAGTAGGAAAAAACAGAAAGAAAGAAAGACATGATTAAAATAGAAAAAAAGAAAAAAGAAAGTAGTGATAAAAAAGAAAAAAAATAAGAGAAAAAGGAAAAAGAAAAATGAAAGAATAAACTAAATAAAGAAAAAGCTAATTAATTAATTAAGTAAAAAGTAGAAAAGAAAGATAGGAATGATAAAGGTAGAGGAAAAGGGTAGAAATTTGGAAAAAGAAAAAAGTAGAAAGAAAGAAAGAAAGAAGAAAAAATTCATATATATAGAAAAGAAAGAAAGAAAGAAAGAAAAAGAATAGAAAGAAATAATGAAAGAAAGGGAAAGAAAGAGAAAAAAGAAAGAATAGAAAGAAATAATGAAAGAAAGGGAAACAAAGAAAAAATAAATAATAAAAAGAAATAATTAAAGAAATGGAAAGAAAGAAAAAACATTTTTAAATAGAAAGAAAAGAAAGAAAAAGAAAGAAAAGAAAAAAAGAAAAGAGAAAGGCATGATGAAACAAAGGAAAGAAAAAAGAAAGAAAGCAAGAAGTGATTAAAGAAAAGAGTGATGTGTTTTTTCTCCACTGTGAGCTGCCCTGACTTCTTCACCTCATCTGGAACTTTAGTCTCCTCAGAAATCTCTCACTGCATTGTGTCGACTTGTTTTTGGAAACTGATGGAAGGGTAAGTTGATGGTCTGCGTTTCCTTCTTCAGGACTGTGGTCTCTGACCTACGAGCAGGAGCTGACCACGCCTCTCCACATCACGGCAGGCAGAGGCTTCACCGACTGCCTGGGGCATCTCCTTCTTAGAGGCGCAAGTGTAGATTTTGCCCCAGGGGGCACCACTGCATTGCATGAGGCATGCCAAGAGTGCAAGCCAGACTGCGTTAAACTGCTGCTACAGTACGGAGCCAACGCCAACGCTCTGAACGAGGATGGACTGATGCCCCTGCATGTCTGCACGGAGCCCGAGTCACTGGAGTGAGTGATAATAACTGATTACATTTCATTATTTTTAAATCCTGCACAATTAGTCACATTATCTCGAGAACTGTAGCAAGGTCAGAGTTGGTCATATGATAAGTAATGTAGTGTGACTGATAAGAGTTCCAGAGATTTGATTAACAACATGAATATGAAACAAGAAAAAGCAAGAAAGAAAGCTAAAGGAAATTACTTAAAAGAAAGAAAGTAGATGGGGGACTGAGGGAAAGGTTCTTTAGAGAGAAAGAAGAAAAAATTAAAAAGAAAGAAGGAAGGAAAGCAAATGTAAACAATAAATACTAAAATAAAAGAAAGACTCAGCAGATAGATTGGGTAAAAAAGAAAAAATGAAAATAGAAAGAATAAAAGAAAGAAAGAAAAAGAAATAGGAAAGAGAAATATCTTTGATATTCATTTTCCAGGTGCGCCAAACATGTCATCCAGTTCGGCGCAGCCATAAACGGACGTAGCTTGGAGGAAAATGACACAGCGTTGCATGTAGCAGCACGTCATGGTCTTTTGGAACATGTGGCTCTGTACCTGCGTCACGGAGCAGCAGTGGAGTGGCAGAACGATGAAGGACAAACGCCACTGAACGCTGCATGTTCACAGCCTCATGAGCACGCTGCCCTGGAGCGTTACGCCCAAGTGTGCCACAGGCTGGTGGAGGCAGGGGCAGACGTGAGAACGGGTGACATAGACAAGCACACTCCTCTGCACATGGCATGCAAGAATGCCAACCCTGGGATAGTGGAGCTCCTGTTGCGGAATGGTGCCTCTGTCAATGTCATGAACTATGGAGGCGAGGCACCCATGCATAATATCCTCAAAATTGTGGCCTATAAACTGGAACATGAGCCCGAGCAGATTGTGAGGGAGCTGCTCAACTACGGATCGATCCGAGTGTGGCCAGGAGCTCTACCAAAGGTCGGTGTTCATCTACCTCTGGGTTAGAGTGCATTGTTTTAACCTCATGAACCTCCAAGCAGTTTTCTTTTTGTCGTATTCCAGTTTCTATCTCAAGGGTAGAGAGAATACTAACGAACTCACAGATTTCATTTCCCCTTCTTTAAATCATCACACTTTCCTCATTCCCAGACACCAGCAAAGGTCGATTTTGGCCTCACCAATCCACAGGACTATTCCAGGACTCTACAGATCTCAGTACTGCTTTGAACCTCTAGTTTCTAGGATCCTGTGGGGACCTCCTGGGGTCAAGTTGTTGCTCTGAAGCAGCTTGGGGGTGGTGGGTGGTGAAGAGGTGGGGTCAAAGTATAGTTCATGTCAGACCCTTCACAATACTTGTATAATGGGTTATAGGGCAGCCAGCTGTAGACTGTGGGGGTAGTGAGCTGCTGTTTGTGTGGTGGGTATACTGTTTGTGAACACTCCAGGCATTACATTGCTGTTTGAACAGTTGCAGCCTTGAGCAGTTTTGTTTAATTAAACATTTGTCTATCATTACCATTAAGACATTTTATTTATTTATTTATTTTTAAATTTTTTGATTTTCAATGTCCTTGTAGGTCTATTTAAAGATTTGTTTGATGGTTCTTGTACTGTATATTGATAAAATTCGGAATCCACATGGTGCAGTGGTTGTAACTAGCATGACTGAGATGGGCCTTGCTGTGTAGAGTTTGTATGTTCTCCCATACTTGCATGGGTTCCCCCTGGGTACTCAGGTTTCCTCCTATAGTCCAAAGACATGCACATTAGATCAATGGGCTATTCTAAATTGTCCACAGGTGTGAAGGAAAGTGTGAATTGTTACTTGAGTCTGTGTAAACCCTGCAATAGACTGGTGGCCAATTTAGGGTGCACCCCTGTCTCTCACATGAAGTCAGCTTGGATTGGCTCCAGCTTGGCCGGCAATCCTGAGGGATTTGCATGACAGATCACGGATAGACGATTAATTCACATTATTAAACTGAACACATTCTTCATTTACCTTGAGACAAAGTGAGGCCATGAATTTCAAGTGGAAAAAAATCGAAACCAAAAAATGTAAGACGGGAGGGAATGTGGGCGGGGCTTCCAAGTTGTCCGTTAAGATCAGTGAGAGGAAAACAATTAGCTTATTTGCATTTCCTCTCATTTTCTCAGAGAAAAAATCTGTGCTACTCATTTGGCGTACTTTCGAATTGCAGATTTTTTTCAATTTTATCGCAACTCCGATGCCCAAATAAGGAGTTTCTACAACATTATTGCGACTAAAATGATTCTATAGCAGTGGTGGCTTGGTGGTTAAGGTGCTGGCTTACTGATCCAAAGGCTGGTGGTTCAAGCCCCACTAACACATTCACTGGCGAGCTGTCCTGGGTGTACCCCACCTAGAGTCGTCTGAGATGGGCGCCAGCCTTCCCGCAACCCTAATTAGGATTAAGCGGTTCAGAAAACGATGCATCGTCTATATAGCATTTAATCTGTCCAGGCTTCTCACCTCTCCTGAAAATGTGTACAGTCTGATCAAACTGACGAGCTTACAAAGCATTAACTTTCATGCTAATACAGTCATCAAAGTCATTGTTTTGGGGATTGATACTTAATTATGCCACATTGCATTCTGATACCCATATTTACCCCCATATGAAAGCACAACACTGGCCATCACCTGAGTGTTTGAGATGTTTCTCAAAACGTATTAAAGCATGAGCCAACATGAGAAACAGTAGATTATATCACGTTCCATTGGAATTTTTTGTTCTCTTTGTGAACGCTGTGCTCATAGTCAAAAGCGTTTAGTACTGTACATCCAGTGTATCCCACTTGTGTCGGATAAATTGCCTGATTCTTAATGAGGCAAATGTTAATAGGAGATTAATTAGCACTAATTGCAGAAGTTCTCGACAATCCCCCAGAGAGCGGCCCAATCTGTTCATCAAGCCAAGTGCTTAATTATTCTGCACTGCACTCTCTCATAACTACCGCCGCCGACCTCTGGCCTTTTTCCGAGCAGGTGGGGATGTCGCTCCAGGTGGAAACTGTCATTGTTACCTTGATTGAGGAGCCGCTTCAGGTTTCCCAATTCAGTCTTAGCTGTTTCAAGAACAGTCCTAACAGAACATCCACAGCATACACAATGCATGTCTCAGCATCTTAAATATATATACATCAACTTATTCGTTTACCATTCTCTGTTATCCCCACAGCACTATGAAATTGTCTTCTCTGATTGGTTAGAAGGCTGTAATTTAAACCATTTCATCCATTTGCCAACCTGATTAATCCTACTAGGGTTGCGAGGAGGGTGGAGCGTGTCTCAGGGCAAAGTCTCTGGAGCCTATGTCCGGGGGAAGACGGGGTACACCCTGAACAGCTTGCCAGACCATCGCAGGTCCAACACACCCACAAACATTCACACCCACTCTCACAGATAGGGGCAATGTGGAAGTGGAGCACCCAGAGGAAACCCAGATAAGCACCAGAAGAACACCAAAATGATCTCGCAGAGGACGCAACTTGAACCCAGGACCTTCTTGCTGTGAGGTGGACGTGCTAATATAAATGCCAAGTTAAAGAAGCATCAAATATTTAATGCTGATGGTTGTAAAAATGACGAACATGCCATTTAACATTAAAATCCAAGCAAAATGTGTGTGTGTGTGTGTGTGTGTGTGTGTGTGTGTGTGTGTGTGTTTTAATTCCAGGTCCTGAAGTTCTGCTGTATGTCACCGCGGACAATAGAAGTACTGTTGAACGCGTACAGCTGCCTCAAAATCAATGATCAATGGGTGGAGGCTGTTCCTCCAGAGGTGTTCCAGGTGTGAAGATACAGTATTAACGCACTGCATTTATCATCTCCTAAAGTATCTGTACATGCCTTTTTTCTTTCATATCATATTTTGGATCAATCACTACATCACAAGAGAAAACTCTGCTCACTACATTTCTATATACAGCGCTGTGAAAAAGTATGTGCCCCCTTTCTGGGTTCCTCGGGTCCTGGTTACTCATAACACAAAAACTGCCGATGTAATAGAATTTAAAAGGCAAAATTTCTCCACCGTGATGCCAGAGACTGACTACTGGATGAGTGTGATGGTAGTTGCTCCTGCTAAAGGTGGCACAACCAAGTATTAAGTCATGTCATGTCATGTCATTTTCTGAACCGCTTAATCCTAATTAGGGTCGCGAGGAGGCTGGCGCCCATCTCAGCCGACTCTAGGGTGAGGGCAGAGTACACCTAGACAGCTCGCCAGGCCATCACAGGGCAGAAAAACGCTGACGGCTATGCAGCTACTTTTAACGAAAATCAGCAATGGTTCTTTTACATTCCTCCCACCACAGACAGTGAGAGACATGGCCGGCATTCGATAGCCCAGTTAGCTGCACTGGGGGAAGTATTAAGTTAAGGGGCAAATACTTTTTCACACAGGTGACATGGATGTTGGTGTTGGAGATTTTAAAATTCTGATTCATTTTGAGTGATGAACGTCGAACATAATCCAAGCTACAGTGATGATACGGAGATGAAGGTAAAAATGAGATGCATTGATGGGAGGAGTCTCCAGTGTCAGCATTTTGTGGCAGTCAGTATGATTTCCTGCAAGGGAGAGTCATCAGACAGAACTCGTGAGATTTAATGTTCTTTAAAAAGTGCTTGCTCTCCTAAACTCTGCCGTTCTCTGGGTTCTCTCTACAGAAACATCAGGACTTTTACGATTCTGTGTTTGCCTTGGCCAAAACTCCTCGCTCCCTGCAGCACCTAACTCGCCACAGGCTACGCACCTATCTAGAAGGCCGTGTACACCAAGTGGTGCCCAAATTAGCCCTGCCCACCTTCCTGAAGGACTACCTGATGCTGCATTTTCGAGGCTATGTTCACTAAGTGCTAACTGAACTGAAAGTGTACCATCGGCCTAACAGTCATCAGGGTACATTAAGTACTGCATAAAGCCATGTGATGGTGACGGCTCGATTGTAGCGACTCTAGGAATTAATTTGTGTTTGTATGTATTGCCTGTGCACCCTGGAAATGATAATAATTATTATTATAATTGTCTGGTAGCCCCACAAAAGGTGAAAAATATGCTAATACAATTTTAGTATATACTACATAGGAATGGTGCAATCTGATTGGTTGGATAGTATGCAGTTATTGAATCAGGCGAAGTATGATACTGAGAATTATTCAGATTGCGGGAGTTTAATCTGCTGAGGTGAAGCATTTCGAGATCTGAATATTTCTCCATATCATACACAAGACGAATTCTATAATTGTTTCATTATAACAGTTCATATCATAGCCGTTGTAAGTCAGCTGGAAGTGTTGCGTCATCGCTCAACTTATCCAGTGGTAACAGTGCAATGATTTAGTTATCCCATGGCAGTGATGCAATACCAATAATTATTTCATGGCTTTCCACCAATCAGAAATCAAGAAAATCCACCTTTAGTGCATAAGTGTTGTACTGCATACTTACCTTTTAGAAAAGCTGGTTCTCTGAAGGGGAAAGGACACAGCAGTACAACTTGCTGCTGGTAGTGCTTATCTGGGTGAACTTTGACCTTTGAATTCACCTTGTCCACTTTCTAAAGGAAAAAGAAAAGGCTTCAAACCCTGATTATTTATAGTTTCATATTTTGCCATCTTGTCTATAAATGCAGCGAACAGTAATTAAAGCGGGATTTGAACATTAGTCTGGAAGGAAGGTTGTTAGATCAAATCCCAGTTGGAGTAAAGAAAAGCATCTGCCAAATGGATGAATGTAAATTGCCTTGAATGAGACACAAATATCATTCGGCGCTGTGCAGATATTTGACATTCATGATATGCGTCATGGGAAAGATTCTAACTGTGAAGGATGAGAAGTGTTTTTAATTTTCATTGTTTAAAAGATTGATGATGATGATGATGATGATGATGATGGTGTAACCTAGATGCCACTAATAAACGACCTTAAGTGTTCCCTTTTTTACTGAAAATACACATTCAAGAAAAATAACACCAATTAGATATTAATAGAATGAATTTTGGTGTATTATTTTAGGACAGAGTTGATTTATTTACTATGTTGAATGTTTTTACATGTCTGATGATTTCATTTTCGCTGATGAGCTTTTTGATGCTGCGGTTATTTTTTACACCACAAGGGGGCGTCGTGCATTTTGGACGATTTCAGAAAACAGCAGTTTTTTTTAATTAAGGGTTTGACTGAAAAGCCTGAACATTAATTTGCAAATAAAGGTGTTTAAGTTGTGATTTTTGTTACTAAAATTGTAGATGGATCCCCCCCCTCCCCAGAACTTTCGAAGTCCTTCCTTAAAATATATATAAAGCACATTATTTATAGTATTTTTTTAATTATATTTGCATAAAAATATCAATAAAGATTAAAAAAATGATTTAAATTGCTTTTAAAAACAATATTATAGCTTATATAATAGTAACAGGATCAATTCAAACTAAATCCAACTAAACTTTTCCACCAGGTGTTTTCTCTTGTTATAAACATAAGCTGTTCACGTGTAAAAAAAAACTGTACAGCAGAAAAAGGTACAAAGAATTACTGATGCTTTGGGGCTGGTTGTCTCTGCCAGGAGGTTCCGACTTGACCATATATATATATATATATATAAGCTTCACTTATCTTAACATGATGAGCCAAACATGTTTTGTCAACATAGAAATGAGCAGCCTGGGGTTTGGAAGAAAAAACAAACACAAAAACAAACAAACATATAGATAAATAAATACATTTATGTATTAATAATATTAATAATAATAATAATAATAATAATAAAATTAAGAAACAGTCGGGCTTTTTCTATAAATATCATCTTAATGCCTTGACAGTGTTATATCTATTTTTCTTTTTCATTACTTTTATTTTATGGTAAAGTGTAAAAACCTGCTAAAAATCTCATCGTTTTCTTTCTTTACTTATTTATTTATATTTTACTGTATTATATAGTCCTTTTTTGTGATTTGATTCAAGCAATATAATCTGGGGCGGCACGGTGGCACAGTGGTTAGCACGTCCGCCTCACAGCAAGAAGGTCCTGGGTTCGATTCCCAGCTCGGGTGTTTCTGTGT
>JAOUQZ010000044.1:1121633-1136633 GCA_028564935.1 Neosilurus hyrtlii | reverse complement strand
GTACATTTTTGCGATGTAACATAATTTAATATTAAAGTGAATAAAATGGAAAGAGGGAGGGTAAAACACTAAAGGCTGTAATTCTGTTTAAAATGTACATCATTTGTTTATTTATGTTCTATATATATATATATAAATGTGGAATCCCCAGTTATTCTAAATTCAGTAAGTTTCTTACAGATTCCAAAATGTTTTGACCTTAAAATAGTTCCATTATTCATTACAGAAATGTTCCTTCATTACTTTTAATTTTTTTGCATTAGTGAACAGATATCTGTGCTCAGAGATGAAGAAAAGATGTACAGTTTTGTTGTTGTTGATGATGTAGGTGGTGAAGTTCACGTACAGCCTGAATACTCTTCATTTAAAATCATAAGTAGTCGGGTTTTTTTAATTTAAACAATATTTTCATTCGAACTTTAAAGAGAAAAAACGACATTTACAGTGATTTACAATTTGATATTTACAGAAATAAATAGAAAAAAATTATCTGGAATTTTTTTCGAGGTGCTATAGATACTTATTTATTTCGTTAGTTTTGTTTTGTTTTTAAATTAAAAACAGACCAAATCCTCAAACACAAACAAATTTAAAGGTACAAATCGACAGTTCATCCCTCAAACTGGCTGAATTTTTTATTTATCATTCTTTATTTTCGCGTCTAGACTCCAAACTCTCGAGTCAATTTGGAAACTTCCAGGTATATTCAACAACAACACCAAGAGGTGGCTGTGAATTCTTCTGTGGTGTGGTTTCATTTATTTAACTGATTTCATCCGGGTTATTTATTATTTTAAAACAAATGGGTTATAATTAAGATCCGACTTGATGTGCTGAAGAAATTATATCCGAATTTAATATCATCATCATCATCATCATCATCATCATCATCAACAACAACAACCCCTAATCTTTATCTCCTATCTCCATGATGATTCTGGCACGTGAATAAACACACACACACACACACACACACACACACACACACACACACACACACACACACACACAGAGAGAGAGAGAGAGGGATAGAGAGAGAGAGATTTTGTTAATGAGTATGAGACTCATTTGTCTCTCTTTAGGAGGCCAAGTTGTCAGAGAGAAGAGTGATGGATTTCTACACTGGTCATATTCACCTAACAGTAATGATCTTCAACATCCATCTCTCTCTCTCTCTCTCTCTCTCTCTCTCTCTCCTCATACTGGGGGTCTGTGCTCCACACATGGTTGGGGATCTTATTTTGTCATGTGAGCACATTTTTTAAATGGACAGTTTGATTGACAGAACAAGCGGAAGTTAATTTTTTTTTAATCCGACGAATACTATTTTCTATATTAGGTTTGTATGGGGTTAATTAAACAAACAAACAAAAAAAATAGCTTGAGCCATGAATAAACAGCCTGTTGCATTTGTGGAATAATTTCCCGGTAGCTAACTAAATAACTAACTAAATAAATAAATAACTAAATAAATAAATAACTAAATACATTTTTTTATTTAATTAATAAACAAACAATCCCCCCATAATTGAATTTTTTAACTACAGCACCGAATATCTTTTCCAAGTTCAATCCAGAATGCCACCCTTTAGTGTAAATAATGTCATACTTCTTAGGATACTTGTGTATTTTTTTGTGTAAATAACATGACGTCATTTTAAATTGCATAAACGCACCTCACTTTTTTGGGCCAAGAATTAAAATGACAAATGAATCGAAAATTGTGCACGTTCTTGTTTTTTTTTTTACTGTCAGAGCTGAAATACACTCAGAAATAAGGGGCACTAAACCCCTTTTACTTTCAGCTGAAATGGTGATTTTGGTGGATCTTAAAGACACCTAGGCTGCTGTATGATTTCAAAGTGCACCACACACACCTGCCAGATAAATAATACACACTGAAGATCATGGACGTCGGAAGTATTTGTAATTTGTTGCTGGTGGGGGGGTGCTGGTCATTGTGGTGGGGGCTCTGGGGTCCTGCCTGAATTTATATATTTGATGCATTCTTGTGCATTTGAATAGGATGTAATTTAGTTTTAATACCAGTCGGGGTCACTGGGAGGAAAAAATTAAATTTTAAATCTCACCCACCCAGTCATATGTGCAGTAGCCTATATGTGATATCAGGGTGCATTGTGGAGTTTTTTTTGCACTTGAAAGTGAGCAGAGCCGAGCATGGTTCACCTACAGTTAGTGTACTAATTTGATCATTTTTATATTAATGAGGCTAAATAAATAATAATAAACACTATTCTAAAAACTCACATTTTATTCTAAACTGCCAGAAACCTTTCATCTCTCACCTCAATACTGGAACCCTCTCCACCGTCCCTGCATCCTGACCTGCTTCCGTCTCAGATGGTTCACCAGGAATATTTTCACGCTGATAATTCTAAGCTAAAGTTGGATAGATAAATAGAGCATCAATAAATGATTAATAAATGATGTTTCCTGTTAATGCAAGTGGTTGTGATCACTTTCTCAGAACCCACTGGTCTTTTTTCTGCTGATTTTTAGAAATGAATCTTGTTTTGTGCTGTGCAGAAACTTAAGCACTGCTTGTACACAGCTAAAATCCCCCAGTTTTAAATAACCTTCCATGATTTAAATGATGGAGCTGAAATGATACACTAGGTAGCTTTAGCTTTGCCTTCTCATCGGTGTAATGGTAACTGTTTGGCCCCCAGGAGCACAGTTTAGCCCCCTATGACTTTCTTTCCGCTTCACTGTGATAATAAACTTTGTCCTTCTTGTCTGGCGAGCATTAGCAAAGTAAAAGAATAACAAGTTAGCAATAAAAGGCAAACTAGCTTCCATCATTTTGTTGACTTTAATGTGAAGGTAATGTTACCTTGTGATAATATTTAGACTCTTTAATAATAATAAGAAGGATTTGTAGCAACAGCTGAACATTTTGCATGTACTCGAACTCCGGATACTTGGGTAACCTGCCACTTCCGGCTCGCGTGCTGTATGCAGGCATGCAAGCTTTTGCAAACTTCTTGAGAGTTTGCGACTATTATTTAACCCCAGGGTGGTATAATGGTTAGCACGTCCTCCTCAGAGCAAAAAGGCCCTGGGTTCAAGTCCTGGGCTCAGCGAGGGCGTTTCTGAGTGGTTCGCACGTTCTGTGCGTGTGTGAGTTTCATCCAGGTAATCCAGTTTCCTCCCACCATCCAAAGACATGCACATTATTTAACTGCTAACTGGCTGTTCCAAAAAACCCCGAGGTGTGGTTGTGAACGGTTGTTTGTGCGTTGCCTGTGAAGGTGTACCCCGCCTTCACCCAGTATCGGCTGAGATAGGCTCCAGCCACCCCATGACCCTATTAGATGAAGCCTTTTGGCAAGTCACTGAGTGAGTGAGTATTTTACCCTATCTAAATGTGCAAAAAGCACTCAGGGCACTCATTCCGTAAGGAGGAGACTGTCACAGTGGAAAGGTGGTATGGCGTTTCTTCGATTCGAAGATTTCCTTAATAATTATTTGGAATTGAGTGAATGCACTAAAATTTGAGGTGGGAAAAATGTGTGTGTGTTGGGGGGGGTGTATTTATTAAAAGTGAGAGGGGCCTGTTCCCGCCCCCGTGGAATGGCTCTGATGTCCATGTGTAAGATACAAAATGTGGACCCTTAAGGGGTACCAACCACTGCGACAAGGAATAGCGCAGTTCTGTTCCCTTTACTTTGGAGGGGAAATTAATTAATACATGAATAACTTAACTTTCTTTCTCCTTTAGGTAACAGTTCACGTTTTTTACCCCTCAGCCCGAGGCGAGTGAGATATTGTCGTCATGTGCGATAGCCATCTGTCTGTCCGTCGGTCCATAGTTGCATTCGGCTTTAAAGTGCTAGCTCAAAAATCACCATCACCGATCATCACCATTTTAGGTGAGGATGTAGGGACTGGGTATCTACACAAGCCTATCGATTTTCTTCGCAGTCCAATATCCAATATGGCCGCCACAGCTTCCATCAAGAATTTACATTGCACGCATTAGCTCAAAAACACCATCACCAACCATCACCTTTTTTTTTTGCGGATGTTGGGACTGTGTAATTACACAATCCCACCGATTTTAGTTACAGTCTGATATCCAATATGGCTACCGCAGCTGCCATCTTGAATTTTCATTCCATGCACTAGCTCAAACACATCATCATCGATCCTATCAATTTTCACCGCAGCCAAATATCCAATATGGCTGCCGCAGCTTCCATCTTGAATTTGCATTCCACGCACTAGCTCAAAAAATCCATCATACCTTTTATAATGTGACGCATGGGCTGAGGGGTTTTCACCATATTGTGGCCACAATTTAATAAGCCGTAAAAGCATCAGTCATGATTTAACTCATGGCAGATATTGTATTTTTAAATAACAGACATGAAGATAAATAGTAGAGATGATTCATACAGAGCCACTGATGTGACCGTGTTTATTTATTTACTTTTTTGTTCATGAGTTTTTTTCCTATGACTTCACTTGTTGAAAGAACATCATGAATGAATTCTTATCCCGAGATAACATGTAGCCAGGAGTTCCCTCATGATAAGTACAGTACATTTTGAAATGAGAAACAGATTAAAATGGACTGTCCTACACACAGGATTGATGTAAAGTTGCTGAAAAATGCTGAGGTGCTGGGTTGTGTTCATATTCCAAAATTTCGTAATAATGAAATATGTCGTGTCCAGTTATTGTGGAACTCGAGTTTACAACTTCGTTGCTGGTGAAACATCCAGTTTAATGAGTGCATTGCTTCTCGCTAACTATTTATTTAGCAGGAGTTGAATAACTTGTAATTTTAGGTTATTTAATTACCACCAAGAATATAGGCAGAAATGTAACCAGTGATTATATGGTGTAGAAATCACCACCATACATCATTTACTCTTGCAGTTGCCTATTATTAGACTAATTAATGGCCATGTGTTAAGTTGTATTAGGATTTCAAGTTTCACAATTAGGAACACTGACCAACTCCTGATCAGAAGCCTTGAAATATTAAATTTAATAAAAGTGCAATTTAAATATAGTCTACTTTTAAATATTAAATATATACTGTATGTGTAGTCTTTTTTATGCACCCAACCATTGATGCCATCGGGTTATAATTCCCAGCTGTGATCGTGTAGCTGGTATTGATTTCACTTCTCTCAGTTTGTGTGCATGTATTGTATTTTTTATTTTTTTGGTGGCGGCACGGTGGCGCAGTGATTAGCACGTTCGCCTCACAGCAAGAACGCCCCGGGCTCGGAGAGTGTCTGTGTGGAGTTTGCATGCTCTCCCAGACTTGCGCGGGTTCCGAGTACTCCGGTCTCTTCCCACAGTCCAAAAACATGCACAGTAGGCTAATTGGTGGTTCCAAATTGCCCCTAGGTATGCAAGCTGTCAAGGGTGTACCCCGCCTTCGCCCAGAGTCGGCTGGGATGGGCGCCAGCCTCCCCACACCCTAATTAGGAATAAGCGGCTTAGAAAATGAACGAGGGAATGAATTTTTTTTTGTGGCTACGCATACCTGTAATGCAAGAACCACTGTTAGATTTGCAGGGTATCAGCTCGAGACCAAAGGCTGAAATGGTCATAGTAGGTCAACTTCAAATCAGAAAAAATGGCTGCCGATTGTTTTTATGGCTAAGTAGAGGCTAGGTAGTGGGGGCCTCTAGTATTTTAGAATCCTCTCAAACTACTTAATCATGCAGTAAATAATAAACACAAGTCTACGTAGGTAGAGCTGTAAACCTGCACCTCGTGAAGTGCACGATATATTCTAAAGTTGGTTCAGGAACGTTTAGTGCCAAATACAGCAATAACACCAATAACAGCTGATAAACTTTAAAGGAATGGAAAGATTTTTAGTGAGTGGAACCTCTTTTGCGTTCTGTTAAATATTAGAATTGGTTGCAACAGACCCCAGTCTAGCATCCTTCAAACAGTTCACCTGTTGACTTCATGCTAAGTGAAAGTCTATTCTAACAATCGCGATTAGCCTGTTCTGCTTCTAGACATAAAGTGAGAAGATCGATCATAAACTATTTCTTACTCACAGTAAGACTTCTGATGGTCAATTTTGCAAAGGTTTCTTGAAGCTGGTGTTGCTTCGCTGGCAGACAGAAGACTCTACGGCTCGTGCAGTCTGCAGTGAGTGTCATCACTGGAGCTTGTTGCTGATTGGAGTAATGAATAGTGCTACAATTGATCCCTGCTGTGTAGAAATCTAGTCAATCTAGTTTGAGTAGAACTTAGTGGCCATTCTGAAGTCGATCCAGTGCTCCATTACACTGCATTGCATTGGCTAGTTAAAGGGGTGATCACACTGGAGGAGCAACAGAAAAGCGGCTGCCGTGAATTGCAATTCTCGACTATCGCTTTTCGTTCTCAAATTTTTCACGCGAAATTCGCGGCATCGCATTTTGGTCACCCGTCATGTCATGTCATGTCATTTTCTGAACCGCCTAATCCCAATTAGGGTCGCGGGGAGGCTGGCGCCCATCTCAGCCGACTCTGGGCGAGGGCAGAGTACACCCTGGACAGCTCACCAGGCCATCGCAGGGCAGAACATCTTAACGCAAATTTCTAAATGAAACAGGAACTAGCTTGTCTCATTATGTTATCAAAACATTATACAAATTATCCAATTTAGACACATTAACAACAGGCCCACAGGCGCTTTATTACTTATTTATTTTATATTATAATAAAACCTGAATTGATCTGAAGCTTGTTCAGTACATCGCCCATCTTTATCTTATCCAGTACCTTCTGATATGCAAACAAGCAAGATGAACCAGATACAATGCAAATTAATCTACGGTGCCATTTGGTAATTTCTAGACCTTATGTTTTTAGCATTAGCTCCTCTGTGAGCTTCCCTATCAATTAAAGTTCTTACCTGGTAACTAGCAACAAATTCAGTGGGTTCTCACAACTCTGGCAATCTCCATGATCTTTGTTGTTCAGCTGCAAAAGGCACATTTTAATAATCTGTGAAATATCTCATGTCTGCCGTTTCGCGTGCTCTAGCATCGGGGGTCTACAGGAAAACTTACACATACAAATCATTTCTAGCTTCGGTCCTGTGCATACTGACATTTCAGCGTTTTACACACAGCACCATAGTATAAGAACGCTGACGCTCATGAAATAAAATGACCATGAAATCCAACCTGGGCAGCACGGAGGTGTAGTGGTTGGCACGTCCGCCTCACAGCAAGAAGGTCCTGGGTTCGGTTCCTGGGCTTGGGGCGTTTCTATGTGGAGTCTGCACGTTTTCCCAGTGCTTGTGAGGGTTTCCTCCAGGTACTCTGGTTTCCTCCCACAGTCCAAAGACGTGCACAGTAGGCAAATTGGCTGTTCAAAATTGTGTGAGTGTGGATGTTGGTCTGCAATGGTCTCACGAGCTGCTCAGGGTGTACCCCGCCTTCAGCCAGTATTGGTCGAGATGGGCGCCAGCCCAAATTTCATTAAACGGAAAACAAAAGAGTGAGAAAATCCAACGCTTATAAAATTACTGACCCACCTCTACTTACCCATTAGCATTTAGCTGTGTTTGTGAAGAAGCCGTCATACAAATGGGTCACAGTCGTACATTCAGACAGCCTTCCGGTCCAACAGCCTTAACCCTAACCAAGTTCAGCAAGGTGCCCGTCTTATACGAGTCGAGCTGTTAGAACCCAGTGCCATCCCCTGGATAAATGCTAACGGCTAGGTCTCAATTTTACATCAAGACGTGAAAACACATGCCGTAACTCTTAAACAAACACCTCAACCATCGGCTGATAATGTTAGCATCCAGGGCTGACAGAGCTATAAATACAAAAACAGCCATAAAATACTTTAAAACAAATCGCAGCTACAAAAACCGCTTTAAAAACCCCGGCCCAGTGGGAGGGTACTGGATTACTGATCCCAAGGTCGGGGGTTCAAGCCCCACTATTAATGGGATGTCACTGCTGTCCCCCCAGTGCAGCTAACTGGGTTATCAAAGGCCGGCCAGGTCCCTCACTGTCTATGGTGTAAAAGAACCATTGCGGATTTACATCAAGAGTAGCTGCATTGCCATCTTGGGCAATGTTTTTGCCCTATAAAGGTCTGGCGAGCTGTCCAGGGTGTACTATGCCCTCGCCCAGAGTCGGCTGAGATGTGCGCCAGCCTCCCTGCGACCCTAATTAGTATTAAGCGCTTCAAAAAATGAATGAATGGGGACACCGCCGAATGTTCCGACAGCCCACTGCAGAGCCAGCCTACTCATGTAAGATGTGCACCTTTCTTAAATCATTTGGCAACCCTACCCACTTCAGTTGGGTTAGGGTATGGGCTAGGGCTGTCGGACCAATGGGCTCTCGGAGTATAGTTCTGTAAAACTAATTAAACATTAATCATGCTAATGCTAACGATTCCACGATTAGCGTGCTATTACATGTAAAGTATAAAGACATTTAAAACACAAGTGAAATATATTTAATATCAAACCTGAGGTATGTTTCATGGAACATCAATTACATCATCAATCAGTAGTTAACAGCAGTTTCATCATTTTCACTACAAATAAATTACTCCATAATGTAATTTTTTTTTGTAATAATCTGTGAATCTTCGGCTTGGAGAACCGAAGGAACTCTTTTTTGTGAATTATACGTTATATATGTTCTGACTTTCATATTCATCCTTCATGTCTCTGTGCCGTTAGCATGAATGCAAGTGAAACAGATGGACAAAGGCTTTAATTCTTTGTTTAAAAAAAATGCCTTAAAATGTAATCAAGTATAAGTTTGAAGAGTTAAAGGGCTTAAACTCAACCCAAATCATAAATTCGCTCCCAAACAGTTTCGGGAGAAATCTTCACTTAGCGCACTACAGAGATGCTAACACAAGAAATAACATACATTTTTGACGCTGAATGTATTAATAGCTCTCACATGTAAACATGAAGAGCTGGAAGGATTCAAAAGTGAAGCTGTCGGTCTAACACACCTTTTCACATTATTGTGATTGCGCAAAAAAAAAAAAAAAGTTAAATGGGTCTATTTCAAATTCTGCATGCGACTAGCCTGCACCATGGACGCGCGCTGAAAAGTTTTGGGTGACTTTCAATTCTGTTAATTTTATTACAATTAAAAAAAAACAAAAAAAAGATTTAATGCTGGCCAGAAAGTTTTTTTAAAAAATGTAATTAAATTCATTTTTTTAATCAGACTAGTATATGTGCACGTGACAGGATATACACCGCCGTGTCCGGTTACGATTCGGACCCACGCTAGTTGAGGCCATGTTGATTCCAGAAAGCCCAAAATAATTTAACGTGCGCATCAAATCATCAAGAAATCATTGAAAGCCCAATAATGCCATGTCTCTGATGACTACTTTGTCCCGAATTAGGGCGATAAAATCTTTCCGTCACCAATGAGTTAATAACCTCTTAAAGTGAAATGCAATTAGACTCATTTTACTATAATTAAATCGTGGCCAGAATCTACAGCAGCAGCTCCCAAGTAAGAACATTTACAAATTACCAAGAACAGAAAAAAAAAATGAAGGTAAACCTCCCTTTGAGTTCATCTCATTTAATTTCAAGTCAGCTTTTATTAGCATGCTAATTAGGGCAGCTAGTTCTGATTGTATAATTGTCGTTCTGTCAGCGCTAGTGATAGGATGCTATTACCAAAACCCCGATTTCTTCAGCACTTTCCTTTTCCAAGTGTGCCGCATTATTTCTACCATCACTGATAGAGCAAGTGAAACAGTTCGTGGTGGAACTGGTGCCTGTACTGGGAACACCCTGGATTGCATGCCAGACCATTTGTGGTTAAATCACACTTATTCACACCGTGGGAATGTTAGCATAGCCATAGTCATCATACTGGGAGGTCAGAGGAAACCAGGCAACCCAGAGGAAACCCAAAGGGAGACGATGCTAAAGTCTTCATTCTTTTGCAGATGGGCTTAATTGTACTATGGTCACATGGTGGCTGGAGCCTATCTCAGTCAACTCTAGGTGAAGGCGCAGTACACCCTGGACAGCTCACCAGTCCATCACAGGGCAACACGGAACCTCCAATTATCCTAACGTACATGTCTTCGGACTGTAGTAGGAGGAAACCGGAGCACCTGGAGGAAACCCATGCAAGCACAGAGAGAACACGTCAACTCCACACAGAAACGCCCTCGCAGACCCCGCGACTCGAACCGAAGACTTTCTTGATTGCATAATTGTCCCACCGTTTGTATGGTCACCAAAAAAAATCCCGGTGACACCGAGGTATTACTCAGAGAAAGTGCAGGTTCTCCCAGGCAGCAGGATCCATCATCAAAGGAGGCCTGAGTGGTGAAGAGTGTCTGGGATGAGGTTCTGACAGGGTGTGTGTGTGTGTGTGTGTGTGTGCCGAGGACGCCCACGAGCCTGAAAATATGGGCAGATGCATCGAATCGCACAAGATAAACAAGCGATGAATTTCATCAGGGCCATCATAGCCTTAATTTGGCTGCCTAATGAGTCAGATCCAGTGGCGGAGATAAAAGTTGTCAGAGGCGCGGCTCTAATGAATTTCTTGCCACTTGTAATCAAGGTTGGCTGTCTGAGGAGCAATGATTAATGGAACCCTGGAGGATTCCCTCGGCCTTCGGCTCTCATTACGGCTAATGCATTCTCAAGCAAATTAACGCAAGGGGTGGGGTGGGGGTTGGGGGGGGGTGGCAGAGGAGAAAGCGAAATGGAGAGAGAAGAGGGATGCGGAGAGCACAGCAGGCAGAGATTGTGAGAAGAGACGGAAAGAGAGAGGTGAAGGCAAACAGCAGGGAGAAGGTGAGACGCTCGGAGATTTCTGACGAGGGGAAGTCGAGAGGGGGAAGAAAACGAGCTGGCGAAAATTAAAGCAGAAGGATGTCAGGGATGAGATGAACAAACAAAACACGAATGGAGTAGGAGACATTCATACACTCACTCAATTTCCAAACCGCTTATCCTGATTAGGGTCGCGGGGAGGCTGGATCCCATCTCCGCCGACTCTGGGCGAAGGCGGAGTACATCCTGGACAGCTCGCCAGTACATCACAGGACCAACACAAACACAACCATTCACACTCTCACCCACAACCAGGGGCAATCTGGAACAGTCAGTTATCCTAATGTGTATGTCTCGGGAATGTCGGAGGAAACCGGAGTACCCTGAGGAAACCCACGCAAGCATTCAAACGGAAACGCCCTCGCCAAGGCTGGTACGTTCTTGCAGTGGGGTGGACGTGCTAACCACTACACCACCGTGCTGTGTCCATGTATACAGCAAAAACTTTATCCTGGTAGGGATTGCAGCACACGGAGACGGAACACACAAGCGTATTACCATGAAGAACACACTGGTTAAGGAAAGAACAACACTGTGCATGACATGCTGTGGTATAAATCATTTTATTCGAGTGTTTATTATGTCAGTTTTCAGCCAAGCATCCGAACACACACTCATGAAGTCACTTCATTATGTAAAAACAATGGGAAAAAAATCGAAGAGGAAGAAAAAAAAAAAAAACAACAACAACAGAAGGACAAACCGTTAATAAAAGCAAACAATATTTACATCCGGCGTCTTTATAAATATGTCAAATGTACATCATTATACACAAATAGTACCTTTGAGGGTCAGGCAATGTGATGACAGGCACATCGAGACCAATATATGGTACTGGAAAAATTTTAAGTAAACTAAGAGAGAGCGAAAATGCTCTCTTGACAAAAAATGTAAAAATTAAAAATAAACAAGAAGTATGCAGGTACTTCTGTAAGTTTAGTCCGTTCAGAGCCATGTGGTTGGTGCCCGATCTCTCAAGCCAATCAGCACACAGCAGAACCAATCAATCAGACAGACGCCTAGATTCAGAAATCATTATCCAGGCCAAGAAACTTTTTTTTTTCTTGTCATAAATATTCGAACCTTGACTGGTGGACGAAGTTCAGTAGCAGAGGTGCCAACATTGCTAACAAGGAAGCTCGCAGGTGCAGGATCACTTTTTACCGCAAAGTAAAAACGTTGGGGAATGACACAGCAATTTATTATTTTAATTAATTTATTAGGAAGCTAGAATTTTTTTCTTTAAACTGACAAAAGCCCCGCCCACTTTTTTTCCTTCACGAGCTTTAAACACTGATCCCAGAAAGGCCTGTAATGCACATCTGCATTTCAATTTGGAAGCCCGATGGCGGCCATGTTGGTGAGACCATCTTGCTGTAAGATCTCAGTCAGTAGTCACGGGGTCCCCAAAACATCCCTAAAGACTTCACCTCCAACCCTAATGGGACCCATGTGACCGATCTTAAGTCTTCATTTCAAAGTCGTAAGCCTTGATTATATGATTGGATGGTCAGGAGGACATGAAATAAAAGTTTGGGTTTTTTTTACAATAAAATTTACATCTCAGATTTTATTATTTATCTTTCCCAAGCAATCAAGTATAACTACTAATAATAAAGTGGTCTCGAAAAGATGGCGCCGATCCGGCTTCACACTTCACACCAATCCAGTGATTTTTTTTTTGGGTGTTCTGAATTTACACCCCAAAGTTCACTCGTTTGGGCAGGGGGTGCGCGCTGGAACAAGGAAATGAACGTCCGAACCATTCTTGCCAACTTCTTTTGCGATTTTTGGGGTTCAATTTCAGGAGGCGGGCTTTTAGGGATCACACTTTGGTAATGGTGAACAAGTGCGGGCGAGGAAGTATGTCATTTATAGTAAAAGATGAGAAAGGTTAGCGAGGCTGGGCAGCGTGGTGGAAGAGCGCACACCCCTGATTTTTGATGACGTGGATTGTGGTGTGGATAATGGTCGTCCCAGGCAAGGACTAAAGAAGGAAATGCACCACAGTGTTCCTTTATCCAGTGTCCCAAAGACCATTTTTAAACTTTGGGGTCAATACTATGTTTTAAGACACAGGAAATTTCACCGATTCCAGACGTCACCTGTTGCAAGGAGGGGAAAAAAAAAAATACTGGCACCTTTGCAGATTTACATCTCAATTTAAAGCTGCCTAACCCCCCCCCAAAAAAAGAAAAATAAATCACAAAATAATAATAATAATAATAATAATAATAAAGAAATGCTGTTCATGCTGTGGTTGCTGCAGGCTTCACATCTCTATTCAGTAATAATCACCACAATGTCTCTTTCACCGGATTGTAAAGGTAAGAATGGGGGTAGAAGAGAAAACTAAAAATGCTACAGCAAAGATAAAATACTGCACGGTAATGAAAAAATAAAAAATAAACACTAGAGGAATATTAACATGATTTATTTTCTGATTTCTTCAAAGAAGAATCCGGCTTCGCTACTTCCTTCCCTCGCGGTTTGTTAGCATGACTCGAGATGGATCTGTGGCGTTTCTATCAGCATCAGCTCAGGTTTAAAAATAATAATAATAATAATAATATTATTATTAATAAAAACGTACAATTATAATAAGGTTTGACCCCAAAAAAAAATAAAAAAAAGCTAGCATGGCTAATTAGGATCTCAAAAGCCATGTGAGCTTCAAGAGTCACTACAGAGGCAACGATGTTGGTCGAGCTATTTTTTTTTCTTTTTCTTTTTGCTAATCGTTTAGCACCTAAATGGTAGGATGAGGCAGTTAAAAGGGAAAAAGAAGCTACTATGTACACAATTCTGTACGCAATCACGGTGTCGTACCGTCTCGACTAGCGTTGTTCTATATCGTATCGATAGAAAATGGAAAATGTCATCTCATGTCAAGGCATAATCAAGTAAAAGGAGGTAAATGAGCATTCTTTAAGCACGCACGAGTTCACAGCAAACGTAGGTCACTTAGCAGATCTTTCATTTTTATATATTTATATATATATATATAAATAACGCGGATGTAGACCGAACCCCAGTGTCAAACAGTCAGACGACCACTTCAGCGTCGTCCTCGAAGCTCTCTCTCTCTCACAAAGCCCCGATAACGATGTATTATTCTCCGCTCAGGGTAATCACATCCTTCAGCCTGTACTGAAGAGGTATTCTTAGGCGGCTATCCGCTCTGATGAGACTCGACGACGAGCTTCGACGCTGAAAACGGAAATGAAAATGCCGGCCGATGACCCGCACCTTATTAAAATCTACAATACAACAGGTTCACGGCTTCCTGTAATCAGAACACAGGCTTTTTTCAGTCTTAAAAAAAACCCAAAAAATAAAAAAAACCCACATAACTGAAATCAGAACTGAAATACTACAAAAAATTATTATTATTATTATTTTTTATCCTAGTCCTAACACTTTAATGGCTTTACACATTCCTCCTACATTGACTTAACGGTGTTACTGTTATTAGTGCAGCGCATCCACAGAATATACTGAGAGTTTTTGGTTTACACACTTGACACGACGAAGCAACAGGAAGTTTCCTTCTTTCTTTCTTTTTTTTTAACGACTCGAACGTGAATGGCGACACAACAGATCGTGGAGTTTGATGTCGAAATGGCTAAAGGCAGGGAAGGAAGTCACAGTATCATGGCACTGGGACACTGCAGGCTTACAGCACGGTGCTGCTGCTGTTGTCGTTCGGGGATCTACATGATGCTTATGCTGCGGTTGATCTCGCACTGTCCGTTGTTGTTGTTGGCGTTGGGGTTGTGCCGCGTCCCGGTCGGCATCGACGTGCCGCCGGAATCTGAAGGGCAGCCATGTTGGACCAGGATGTCGACGCATTCCTGACTTCCTGCTCGTCGGGCAAAGAAAAGGGGCGTCTGACCGCGGGCGTCGCGGCTCTTCACGTCCACGCCATACTGGAGACAGGACAAGGAAAAACAATCAGCCAATCAAGATGCACCCTGGCTACAGCGATTAGAAAAACATACTCAGGAAGTTGTTGCAAGGCTTTACGTCCGCTTGACTGGATAATAAGAGAGACCGTGCACCTTAATTAACCTTCAGGAACTCAAGTGGCTATTTATTTATTTATTTGTTTGTTTGTTTGGTATCAGCTGTTAGATGTACAATGCTGTAGCCCC
>JAOUQZ010000044.1:1110461-1121533 GCA_028564935.1 Neosilurus hyrtlii | reverse complement strand
TGGCCCCCCCCCCCCCCCCCCCCTTTAAAAAAACAAAACAAAAAAAAAATCTAACATGTTGATTTGGAAACTTCTGGATTTATAAAAACGCTATAATTTGGCCTGGACAGACATTTTAATCCATTTATCACTTCACACTCCGGCGCTCCTGAACTCTCGGTTCTGATACCACCAAATGCATTGATTCATTTCCTGTAATGGTTCTGGGTGCCGGGAAAAATCACAGGTCTACATTAAAGCACTCGTTCTATTTCGGGAGCGTTTCTATAGCAACAGAAGACTTGTAGTACATCACGGGCACTCTGCATCGGAGGACGAGGCCGCGTGGTGATGTCTGAGGCGACGAGACATGGCTGGAGTGAGGAAGGAGTCTCCAGTGTCAGGTAACTATAATGAAAAAGCCCATTGCTGTGGTGCAAGAGGAATAAAACCCACCCTGGTACCGTTTGTATATATTACACGTATAGAGTACACAAACTTTTAACCAGTCCCAAACTCTCTAACTGATCAGTCTATCTATGTGGAATCTTAACCCCTTACCCAGATTAGCAGCTGTGTGATGACGACGTTGGCCATGGCGCAGGAGAGATGCAGCGCCGTGCGGCCGTCCCCGTCGCCGTATGTCTCGTTCACCTCGTCCTTAGTGCCGTGAGCCAGCAGCAGCACCACCATCCTCAAGTCGTCCTCCACTACTGCTCTCAAGAGCTGCTGCCCCAGGGGCACGTCGGACTGGGGCAGGCCCAAAAGGAAGAGCTTCTGCTCGTACTTCGCCCTGATCCAGCGTTCCTTCTCCTCCCTGCAAACGAAAAACCAACCACGGAAAAGATTTTGAGTAGCTAGCATAGATAAATAATCGGATAATCAAAACAGCTAACGTAGCCTCAGAGTTTTTTTTAACAGTCCAAGTCACACACAGCACATGGATGACAAGCGGTCGCTTTTCCTTTTGCTAGCATGCACGTAGGGCTTAGCGAAGCAGGCATTCGAGGACGTCCTGCGAGATGTTTTATTTGTGATTTGTGTCAAGCCTAAAGCGTATAATGAACAGCACCCGAGAGAGAGATGTACAGTTTTGTGTCATGCTCCATTTTCTTTCTTTGGACGCTTTCATCATTTACAGCAAATGAACCTACCAGCTCTTTCTATCATCGGCAGATTCTTAGCGTTTTGACCGAGAGTCGCTGTCACTGCTGCGCAGAGCGCTCAGTAAGCAGGAACATGTGTCATTTGGCATGAAAGCATTTTTAGGGTTTGCGCTAGCACGTTGTTTTTAATCACCACGGCAGCTTGCCAGTAAATGAGTGCACGACGACTTCTTCAACACCACGCAGGGTTTTAAACATCGCTCCCGACGGGCACAAAGTTTTGCGCTACAATTTAAGCTATGCCAATTCAAACTAATTTTGGACCATAATGCACTGCTTTCTATCGATCCTTCTCATGAATGGCTCCCAACTGAGCCATTAGTTTAACCTTATGAAATTTTGGGCATGTGCGGAAACACCAGCATAGTTTTTTTCCCTTTGTTTAGATCGTTGCTCTCAGTCACAGAACTTCCAGAACACACAGCACAGTACTGCAGCCGCTTAGGGTCGCAGGGAAGCTGGCGCCCATCTCAGCCGACTATAGGCGAAGGTGGGGTACACCCTGAACACCTCACCACGGCATCACAGGTCCAACACACACAGCCATTCACACTCACACTCAGGGGCAACTTTGGATTGGAACAGCCAGTTAGTCTACTGTGCATGTTTTTGGACTGTTGGAGAAAACCAGAGTACCCAGAGGAAACCCAAGATTTAATGCAAATTTGGCTGAATTTCTACCCTGCACCTCCATTAATAAACAAATCAAATCTAATCAAATGTTTGCTGGCTTACGACAAAATAAAATGTTTATGTTTTGTATAAATTACCCCAAATTTCCAGTAATTTGTGTTGGGGCGCAAGAGCAAAATGTACAGCACTCGAAATTTGTTTCTGGAAGAAAACCTTTAAATAAAATTCCCCTCCCCGCACAGCGCAATGATCTGTTCCCTATACCTCCAGTTCCCTTTGCAGATCCGGTTGACTTTTTTCCATCGTTATTTCCTCCACATTTTTGTTTTGCACATTTCTTTTTGTCAGAAAGCAGGATTAGGGGATGCGCTACACACAGTGCTACATCCACCCAGTAAATAATCGCTGAAATTGATCACCTGTCAGCTATTCGGCGAAGTCATGTGGCGTGACAACTCGAACGACTTTCACTTGACCGGTTTTTACTTGAATTAGAAACTTTGCATTCGGAAGCCTTATTCTACGCTTTCCACCGTACACACCAGTGAGCGTGCGCTAATCTCGACTTCAGCAGCACAAGGGTTAAAGCCTGGTCGCCTATCGAAAGGTTACACATTGTGAACAGCATGTCTGCGCTGGACAATACAGGAAGGAGGGGGGACATGTTTTTATCACTGCTGTCACTGCTGTCACTCTTGCTCCGCACATCCCCACAAAGGACTCCCCAATCTACCGCGGACCTTCAAGGCTCAGGGGGATCAAAGCCAGCCGGATTGAAGGGCTGAAGAAAAGAGAGAGGAGGGAGACACCGATGCTAGAATAGGGCTCAAGACGGTACTCAAGCTTCACACTTCTATCTAGCGCTCTTCATCTAACACCGCCATTCATGAAACTCCAAATCGATATGCGGCTATTTCTGAGCATGCTCAGTGCCAGAGTGACCCCTCAACCTCATGCGCCGGGCGATAAGGCCACTAAGAAAGGGCTCGTTGTTTGACTTGGATGAGAGGAGAAGGGTGAGATTTGTGAGTCCATTCACGGATTCCTCTCTCTGTCTTTCTCTCTCTCGCTTTTTTCTTTTTTTACACTGAATACATCCACATCCATATGTCTCATATGTCTGATAAACAACAAAACAGTGTAAAGATGAGATTTCAGGTCCGACAGGATGTTTCCCCTTTCCTTTTTATCGCACTGCCCCGTCCTTCCTGCAGCGGCCTGGGAGACTAGACTTCTTCCTTCAACGCTTGCTAATCCGACGGCTAATTAGGTGTCAGGAATACAGCGCCACCTCTTTCCGAGGTGACAGCGATGAGCCAAATGCTGAGCCTGAGCGTCACATGTTAATTACAGCGGCGCTGATTGGAGGCACAATGCTGTCTAAATGGGAACACGCCCCCTTATTATCTCCTGGACAATAAGATAAGAGGAGACTCCAAATCAGCGAGGAACTGGAGAACAGGCTGATATGTCAGCTGCCAGAGGAGAGGACGGGAGGGAGGGAGGGAGGGAGGGAGAGAAGAATAGCATAGGGACGAGAGACCTGGCATGAGACCTGGACTGGTACAGCAAGTTAGCTCCACAGGAAGTCTCTATTAAAAGAAATGTACATAATTTACGTAAAACTATGTGGCAATATGATAGTTTTCCTCAAACACTTCGCTGGTTAATGTCGGTTTCTACCCAAGAAGTAATTCTATCATCGTAAAAGGGACTGCTTCCAACTTCACACCACTTTACACGCATTGTCCATAAGTCTTGGCACCTTTCCTTTTGAGCTCCAACACTTCCTCAGCTTATATTTTTTGGACAGTCTTTTAAATTCTCCAACCTGATTGGTCAGTAGGTGTTAATTAAAGCACTCGTTTAGGCTGTGGTATAAAACACAGGTTAATCAGGATATTATATTATATTCAGTTTTTAAGAACTGCTAAACGCGGTGAAGTTTTACTGGTAACACGGAACATGAACTCGTTAAACGGAAAATCTAACTAAATTAAATTAGACAGGTGACACCAACTAATGTAGAAATCAGCAGGTGAAAGACGCTAAAAAGAAAACTCAGTGTTAACCATAACTGCTTTCGCTTCAGACCGCAATCAGGAAACACAGGGGAGATTCATTTATTTATTTATATGTGCGTCTCAGGGCGGAAGTAGACCCGCTACACCCACCAACAGAGACGTCTATCGAGTCTTCAGCGTTAGTGCTTTGTAACAGTCTTAGCGTTAAGGTTTCTCATCACTGCGGAGTCTTTGCAGTTGTGTAGTTCTTTACGTCATAAACAGCATCATCGTTGCCATATTGCTGTTGTATGTAGGAATAAGATGATAAAAATAATTCAGAGAAAACCTTCCATTTTTAACCTTCTAGGTCTTAAACATAAGGCTGTGTGTCTTGTCATTTCTCCACAGCGCCTCTGCTCTTACCACCTGATAAATATTGAACTTGATCAACGTCTAATACCCAAGAGTCGTCATATGAGGATCCTACCAGGACGCACACACACACCATGGTGTTTCTGTGTTAGATTTTGTTTTTACTCGACTGGGAATAACCGACAGCTTCTGGAACCAAGCCGTGACCATCTGATCGTCATCTGCAAAAGTAGCAACCACAGTACAAACCAATGGAAGGGATGATGAAATAAAAATGAAAACATCTCCTACAGCTCTAACGTAATTCATTTTTAGTTTGCACTGCTATGTTTATTGTAGTTTTTTATTTTTATTTCAGCGAATTATTTTTTTCATTGATAATTTTAGTTAAATTTTTATAACCTATATTAACCCTGTGCGGCCAGGATCTGATATGACCTTTTTTTGGGAGGGGGATTTCCCCCCCCCATTTTTCTCCCTAATTTAGTCGTTTCCATTTCTGACCCATCAACTTTTTGCGTTCTCCATCACACGACCACCACCGACCAGGGAGGGGCGCAAGCAAGCACACATCCCCTCCGTGACTTGCGATGCTACCGCCCGCCTCTTTTTGAACTGCTGTGCATGCGTATTTGGAGGCGGTCTAACACACTCGGAGGGAAAGCGCTGTCCGCCCTTTTGTACGAATGAGCTCACAGACGCCCATGATTGGCTGGTGATCCCTGTGAGTGACAGGAAAGTGAGGAGAGCTCGGCCAATTAGCTCCCATGGACTCCCGGTCACGGATGGCTGTGGCATCAATCCGGATTCGAACTTGCGATCTCCAGGTAGGATCCGATATGTTTTGTTGATTATTTTCCTACACCAGCACACCATGCTTCCTGATGCTTTATTCCTTATATATTTTTGAGGAAATTATTACATGCGAGTTGTCTGCAATATTACTTTTGTGGTTAGAAAGGTGGTGAAATGGTTTGAACCTCCACTTCTCAGCAAGAACATGTAGTTTTGATTTATTTTATTTGCCGACGGTGTTTCTGTGTGGAGTTCGCATGTTCTCCTCATGCTTGCGTGGGTTTCCTCCAGGTTCTCCGGTTTCCTCCGACAGTCCAAAGACATGCACATTAGGCTAAGTGGCTGTTCCAAATTGCTGAGATAGGCACCAGTCTCCCCGCTACATTAGTAGGATTAATCCTTTTGGTGAATGAGTGAGAGACAATAATAATAATAATAATAATGATAATGATGATGATGATGATGATGAAAATAGTAAAATAAAAGCAATAACCTAATTTCAAGAGTTTCTACAGCTTCTAAAACACAATATTCCACTTCAAACAGGTTTCCTTCAACATCTTGAAGATTTCAATATTAAAAGAGTCGTTTGGAGCAGGAAAAAAAAACAAAGGAAAGGTTTTAAGTATGCAAACATGTTTTTGTTGCCACACTGTACGTAATTTCCTGTATCCAAGCACCCTGTGAAAGTCAGTAGCACAACAAAAGGGCGAGCTAATTAAAAAGGCCACGGCTTTAACTGCGTTTCCCTTAAAGTCCCCGGCCACTCTTTACTCAGAACAAGGCACAAAGCCTGTGAATAGACTGCAGCCACAGTGAATTGCTCTTCAATAGTGTGTGTGTGTGTGTGTGTGTGTGTGTGTGTGTGTGCTAACACCCCCCCCCCCCACAGCAGTCAGTCTTTCAAAGCTTGTTTTTCTTTTGAAGAGGTGCTGAGAGAGACCCTCCCCATTGTTATCTTTCTCTTCTTTCGCTCGCACACAGAAAACATATGGCGGCAGTGAAAAGCCTCGAGACTGTAAAAGAGACCAAGCGACACAGAGAGGCCCCGGACGTTCTGCCTGCCATTCTGTGGTTTGGGATGGAGACGAAGGGGTCCACACATGTGCACTCGGATGGAACCGTAAAGGGAATCGGAGTGGGCTTTACAAACACTCGAATAGAGTCACATTTAGGATCAGTGTCCTCCTGAAGTCGAGCAGGAATCTTTTTTTTTTTTATGGGGGGGACAACACACTGATTTGGCGTAACGCTCCTATCAGACTTGATGTCTATTTTGGAGGAGGGAATGAGCACACACCTATACCCCCCACCCCCCCACCCCCCCTCAAATTCTGCCTTCATTCAGCAGAGAAAAGAGTAACCATGCTGGAAAACTGAGGGGCGGGGCTAACGCGTTCTCAAAAGCATTTGATTGGAGACAATTTACAGAGTGTCAATCATTTCCTGGGAATTTCATGCACAGGAGTAGGGGCTCGATGATGCCGAAAACATGAACAAAAGTTGAAGAGAGGACGCAGATAACACTAACAGTTTACACTCTTTACAGCCGCGGCGAGCAGAAAAGCATCAACCTCAAAGCCTAGAAGCAGGGGTACAGGATTGTTTCCTAAAATACATAGAGACTGCCTACGATCTGTTTAGTTATGGTACTTCCTGTGGAACGGAGTAAAAATGTGAAGGAAGAGCACAGAAGAGTGCTGATCCTGCCTCTGCCTCCTGTTTTGGAAACGGAGCAGCGAAAGCAAACAAGTACCCGGCCGCGCGCTGGGCTGTGGGAGAAAGCTGAGAAGCCTTGAAAAGGACACTTCCTCTCGGCAGGAGGAAGGAAAAATAAAAACGAGAGGCTTTAGCATGTCAAAAGAGAGACAGAGGGAGCGAAAGGGACAGGAGGGAGAGGAGGGAGGCCAGCAGAGAAAAAGAGAAGCGGGTTGGGGGGAGGGGGGGTGGAAGAGTGATGAGACTGAGAGGACACTCTCCATGGGGCTTTAGGGGGTTATATTCAGGAAATCAGGCCCATGGCTACCCCTTCACAAACACTCACACACACGCAAACACACAGTCCTGTACTTGTATCATTGTGGGGACATCTAACAACACAACTAAATGTCCATCCCCAACTTTGACCCTAATCCTAACCTAAACCCAAAACCAAGTCAAACCCCCAAACAGTGCTTTAAAAAAAATGATGACCAGCCAAAGGCTCCTCACTTCCCGAAAAGGTCCCCACTCCACTGGTTATAAACATATTCCACTCCTGAATATGTTGCAAATACACACACATACACACACTCATGTACTCAATGTATCATTGTGGGGACATGAACCATCACAGCTGAATGTCTAACACCAACCCTGACCCTAATCCTAAACCTCCAAACGGCTTTAGAAAAGTGAGGACCAGCCCAAATGTCCTCACTCTGTTGGTTATAAACATATTCCACTCCTCAATATGTACCAAGCACACACACACACACACACACACACACACACACTCCTGCACATGAATCATTGTAGGGACATGAACCATCACAACTGAATATCTAACCCCAACCCTGACCCTAATCCTATCCTGAAGCCTTAAATCAAGTCTGAACCCTCAAACAGCCCTTTGAAGAAATGAGGACCAGCCCAAATGTCCTCACTTCTCAAGCATGTCCTCACTCCTCTGGTTGAAAATGTATTCTTCTCCTCAATATGTATCAAGTACAAGTACAAGTACACACACACACACACACACAGCCTGGCACACATGCTTGCTCTGAAACGTGAGGTTGCTCAGGGGACAGAGAAAGTGTTTGAAAAGGGAAAATGTATTCATCACTTTCATCAGAGCAGGAACTTTGTGTATTACGGCCTGTGTCACGGATTACAGCCCAGGCATTTACAGTGGGGGGGAGGGGGGGGCAAAATCCTTAATAATTTCAACAGTGTGATAAAAAAGTAAGTAAAAAAATAAATAAATAAAAAACAGTCCCCCCTTTCCCAAATCCTTAGCATAATAAATTACTTAATGACCCCATTTTTCTACTAAATTACACAGAAATAAAAGAAAGAAGTAAAAAAAGGATAAATAAAGAAGGAGGAGGAGGAAGGAGGCGGGGGGGGGGGGTGATGGGATGGGATGGGGCTGAGGACTTGGCTCTTGTAAGGAAGTCCCAGAAAGCCCTGCACCTCATCAAGTGGAATGATTTGCCCGGCGAGTCAGTGACACATGAGCGCACCTCAATACAGCAGGACAAACAAGGATAATTACTCAGTGGCACACAAACACCAACCCTCTGCCTTTTCCTTCCTCCTCCTCCTCGCGCTGCCCTCGCTCCCCATGAAGTGCACTCTCGGGGACAGCGAGCTATTCAGAGGGGTTCAGAGGTACCGAGTGGCCTGCAGAGGCAGGGTTGCGCCATACACCACTGAGGTCACCACTGAGAACCGCCACGGAAAAAACACTCAGGGTCAATTCACGCAGGGAATAATGATGATGATGGAAGCTTGATTACCATATTAGATCGTAATCACGATGTTTGGCGTGGGTACGATACATGTCAGAAGATGGCGCAATATTATTATCACGAGAAATAAATTCAACAAATGGTACAGGGGTTCCTCCAGCAGGCCCGTCAACCCCCCCTATGCACTACAGTGTCAAAAATCTGGCCTGTCTCACAATGTTAAAGAAACTTTAAAGAAATTCCCGCATGCTGATTTGGATCCAAAATTGTACAGAGTCTTCCTTGTCCAAAGCTCCGCCTCTGGTAAGAATTTCATGAAAATCCACCAATTTGTTTTTGTGGAATCCTGCTAAACTCACATTATGGGGGGGAAAAAAAAAAACGGGTATTGTGGTAAAATTGTGACGATTTTGACATTTAAAGGAATTACGTCTTTACTATTAGAAATTAATCAACGGTTCAGAGGTGCAGCATGGACCTTAACGCCGGCATCACAGCTTTAACCGTTTAAAACTATTTTTAATGTTGCGTAACGACCTCGAGACAAGCTGGGTCCTGTTCCTCGCTTACGTTATAGCGGCTAACGCATGACGTCTTCCCCGAAAACGCCAAAAATGGTCATAATTAGAATAAGCCTGTTGCTATAACGGCAGAAGAAATTTCGAATAAAGTCTACAGTTTCTCTGAGGAAACGTCCGTAGCCATGAGGTCGAACACGTGTAATTAATCATTAATAATCAGTTCCATCTCCAGCACTTAGAAGACGCATAGTGAGATTTTAGCGTGATCTTACTACACTTTGTTTCTCAAAACAAATTAATCAAACGTTAATCAAAGTAATTAGTCCACGTGTGGCGAGGGCTTGGGGCAAAGACAGCGAAGCCAAACCCCCCGCTGACTCTGGCGAGGCCTTTCGAAAACATCACAACTACAAACACATGGCTGTTTCCCTCGTCGGGATCGACTGCGCGCGGTTGGTGTGTAATCGCACAGCTTTACGTTAAAGTGGGGGGCATGGGGTGCCAAAACTTAAAACTTCCCCTGAATATGGCATTGACTTTATGGGATGTTTACCAGTATCTGGCTTCTGAACTGGCATAAACGTGGATCAGGTGATTTAAAGAGTGACAAAGCGCAAAGCCGGGAGAACCTTTTGACTGCAGCATGAACTACATGAAGGGACTCAGGACAGATTTATTTCTCCGAACGTGCATAAAATGTGTGCAATAATATTTTACAATCTAGAAATAAAATCCACCAATAATAAATGTAATCTATAAATAAAAATTATATCGACAGTAGAATTACTGACTCAGTCATTTGCCGAACTGCTTAATCCTACTAGAGTCGCAGGGAGGCTGGAGCCTATCTTGGCCGACACTGAGCAAAGGCGGGGTACACCCTGGAGGCCGGGCAGTAGTAATGACTTGCAAAAAAATTTAATGAGTGATTAAAAAATTGATGCAAAAAAACAATTCAAAAAAATATTTGCAGAAAAATAAAAGAAAATAAAAATGACGCTATCAAGTGATATTTTATGTAAATTATTTTAAAAATGATGAATAACAAAATAATATTTATTAAAATATAGAGATTTTTATAGTTATACTTACAAGAATTATTCAAAATGGAAAAAAAATACATAAATTTTATTTTATTTATATTTTAGTTTATAAGATAATCCTTAACTGGTCTCCAAAGTGGAAATTTATTTAAATCATATTTTAATCATTCTTAATAATAATAATAATAATTATAATAATATTGGTGGCGCAGCAGTTAGCACGTCCACCTCTCAGCAAGAAGGTCCTGGGTTTGAATCCCGGACTCTGGGTTTCTCCCCGTGTTTCCTCCCACAGTTTAAAATCATGCACAGTGGGCTGACTGGCTGTTCCAGATCGCCCCTAGGTGTGAGCGTGAAGGGTTCCGTGTGTGTTGCCCTGCAGTGGCCTGGTGAGCTCGACAGGGTGTATCCTGCCCTCGCCCAGAGTCGGCCGAGATGGGCGCCGGCCTGCCCGCGACCCTAATTAGGCTTAAGCGGCTTAGAAGATAATTGAATGAATGAATAATAATATTTTCTTATAATTTCTACTAAATCTGAAAATAAACAAAACCATAAAGCGGTGAAAAGTGAGCTCCGACAGTAAACGTAACTATGAAGGAATAAAAACTACGAACTATAATAAATAGAACCATATTTTTGTTTGTATAAGAGGAACAACACCGTAATTAGCTTGGCGACGCTGTGTTTGATTATTGTTCCAGAACTGCATGCCTCTTATATAGTGATGGAAAGCTAGTTACTAATCCGCTAAATTAATTTCATTCTTGTTTTTATTTAAGAGTCCGGAATCGTGACCTAAAGCCGGTAAAAGAAAGAAAGTGGGGACACAGTATGGAGGTCTTGAAGCCCAGCAGGTGTACAGTGAAAGGGGTGAAATGGTAAAGGATAACGGGCGGGGTAAACTTAGCGGTGTGATACATTTTTATTATCGCCGCTGCCCTGTGGGGACGAGACGCGGGCAAATTATTTCAGAAACAAAGTGCTCTCCTTATCAGAACTATTGCCTGCGCTGGCCAAAGGGCGTCAAGGTGTGTGTGTGTGTGTGTGTGTGTGTGTGTGTGTGTGTGTGTGTGTGTGTGTGTGTGTGTGTGTGTGTGTAAGAGAG
>JAOUQZ010000044.1:1016153-1042968 GCA_028564935.1 Neosilurus hyrtlii | reverse complement strand
AGAGCCACTTATATACACATAATATATACACATACACACACAGCCACATATATACACATAATATATACACACACACAGCCACATATATACACATAATATATACACACACACACACAGAGCCACTTATATACACATAATATATACACACACACACAGCCACATATATACACATAATATATACACACACACACAGAGCCACTTATATACACATAATATATACACATACACACACAGCCACATATATACACATAATATATACACACACACACAGCCACATATATACACAATATATACACACACACAGCCACATATACACACACACACACACACACAGCCACATATATACACATAATATATACATACACACACAGACACAAACACAGCCACACATATACATACATACACACACACACAAACACAGCCACATATATACACATAATATATACATACACACAAACACACACACACACACAGCCACATATATACACATAATATATACATACACACAAACACACACACACACAGCCACATATATACACATAATACACACACACACACACACACACACACACACACACACACACACACATATATATATATATATATATATATATAGGTTTCATTAAGTGCTGGTGGAATCCCCACCTACTCAAAAACTAGCGCCAGGTACTTTTTCCTCAAACTTTTTATATTATTAAATCAGAAATTCCGGCAAGACTTCCGCATCGTTTATATTACCACGGTACGTTATGGATCATATCACCGGTTACAAACACAGAATACTGAATGTGGAGCTGTGTACAGTATCTTGTTGCGTTTATCTCATGTGAACTGGAGCTCCAGGAATTTTTCCGATATAGAGCTGCATCTCTTGGGTAAACAGAGCAGGTATTTAGAGCTATTTCTATTACCTGTAAGGTGCTAAAGGTCTAAACTGTGTGCTTATATATTCACTACTGCATAGCTTTTGAGTGAAAGAGTGAAAGTGTTGTGCTGTAAATCCATGACACACATACACCTGTTAGAGACTCGCCACTGTGGTTCTTCTAAAGACCAAGGGCTGCTCCACTGGGGAAAGCCCCGCACATTAATAAGGCATGGTACTAGGTTTGCGTCCAGGTCTCGGCATGGGCGTTTTCCTTGTTAATATGTTTGCATGTTCGTTTTGTGCTTGCGTACTCTGGTTCCTTCTCACAGGCAACATGCTATGTTAGCACATTAGGCTAGCTGGCTGCTTCAAACTGCCCCTCGGTGAGAGTGTTAATGGTTGTGTGTGTCAGTCCTGCGATAGACTGGTGACCTGTTAAGGATTTATCCCCGCCTCTCACCTGAACTCAGGTGGGATTGGCTCCAGCTTCCCCTGTGGCCCTGATGGATACATGTTAAAGATTATGGGTGGATTTAAAACCAAATTAGTTCTGTTATTGTTGTTCCTTCTTATAAAACAGTTTTAACAGGCTCCGAACGTGTCGTGTTGTTTACTGATGAAGGGAGTGGCTGCTTAGCTAAAAATAGCTCTTTGGTCTGTTTTTGAGGATCAGCGATACTGGGTGTTATTGGGTAACATTACAAAACTACATGTCAGGAGTTGCAGCAGGGGATTCATGTCATGTGTTTACAGCAGTCGTAGATTTAGCAAAGGAGGTGAATGAGGATGAGGAATTCATTCATTCATTTTCTGAACCGCTTAATCTTAATTAGGGTCACGGGGAGCAAGTGGGAGTATGAATGGGTGTGTGGGTGTGTTTTGGCCCTGTGATGGACTTGAGTTGTTAAGGGCGTACCCTACCTTCATCCAGTGTTGGCTCCAACCTTCCCGCGACCCTGACAGGATTGAGTGGCTTGACATAAGTGTGAGAGTGAGTAAGCGGTACATGGGATGGTTTAGAGATCTCGCTCTTTCCCAACCTGAACCTCAGAGGAGCTATACTGTATGTATCCCAAAAATCCATGAAGAACACCAGACTGCTTCTATTGACGTGTCTTGGAAGCTCGGGAAGTTTGAACTGATCCTGTTTGCTACCAACACATGGCAACGAGCAGAACGCGACGTTCAAGACTAGGAAGGTGGGTTTGTCCCGCCGATATCTCTAATGACGGCTTTCAAAAAGCCGAGCTGATCCCGTCATCTTCCACCGCATCCTTTTAGGAATAAAGTTTCTCCAAAGAACAACTGAACACCCCCTAACCCCCCCCCCAAACCCGTCAGGCTGCAAGTGGGTGATTAATCCAAGTTCGAGCTTAATTACAAGGACGAGAACACTGTACAGGTCTTAACGAGGCTTAAGGAGATGCGATCCCTCACAGTGATTTCGGCGCATACGCACTCCTGATTGTGTGAGCAAAGCCTCCAGGCTTCGAATGCAAAAGGAGTTTGCCTCAGAGAGTGACTGATTTGAATGTTTTCGCAGCATGAACGCTACTTCTTCTTATTCTTCTTCTTATTATTATTAGTGACTTTTTTTTAAGTAACATTTCTGCAAGGCTGCCTGGGGAAAAATAGGATAAAGAAAAAGACGCCGCGTTTACGGGACTTGATTGACATCTGGACACAATTCTGGCAAATGGATTTCGAAACTTTCGTACACGTGTCGTCCATTTGTATTTCAGACAGCAAAGAGCAAAGCAGTGAGGCACAAGTCTAGTCTAGTGTAAGACCTGCTTGATAGTAGGCACCGCCTTCATTTTTTTAAACCAGCCAATCAGATTGCAGTCTCACCTTCTTGTTTCCTATTGGCTCACAAAACTAATACGTCATTTTCAACCGTCACAAGTGTTTCATAAAAAGGCAAAATTTCTTACAGTGAAACCATAAATATTGGCGCCCCCGCTGAAGGGAAGCTTAAGGCTCCCTGATGATTGACGCAGTTGAGCAGCTCAAAAGCCCCCAGGCGTTCAACGTGAAAGCGCCACTCAGCTTCGGCAGCACATCTGCCCCGCTGTGCCTCAGCGCCAGCCATGTGCTACAAGCGACAGAGTCAAAGCCGCCTAATTTCATACACAGCTCCTTTTGTTCCTCATGAAATCCTGTCATCCTCCAGAGAATCAGCTAATCACGTCCTTCAAGAAACGAAAAGATTCTCCAGAGCTCGACTTACTGTTCTTTTACTTCCTGGTTGTTCAGCAAAATCAATTTTACACAAAGGCAACCAGATCACAACTGCCTTTTTAAAATTTTATTTTATTATATTCAGAGGTTCAGCCAAGTTTGTGTTTTAAAAAAACAACAACAAAAAAACACACACTTACCACTTTGAGTTCTGGAACTGATCTACTCAATGTCCACTCCTGACTGTTGACAAAGGAATCTGTAGAAAAGGGGAAAAAAAATCAGTTTAATTCACAATAAACAGACATGGTGCCCGGAGAGCAGCTGGGGTTAGGTGCCTTGCTCAAGGGCACTTCAGCCATGAAGGTAAGGGAAGGAAGGTGCTGCTCACTCCCCCACCGCCACACATTTTTTCTGCTGGTTTGGGAATCGAACCCACTTCACTAACCATTAGACCACGCTGCCCCTAAATTAATAACTGAATGCATAAATAATAATGACGGTAAAAAAATATCTACAAATGTATTAATCAGGGCGGCACGGTGGCGTAGTGGTTTCACCTGTGCTTGCATGGGTTTCCTCCTACAGTCCAAAGACATACATTAGGGCTAACTGGCTGTTCCAAATTGCCCCTAGGTGTGAGTGTGAGTCTTGAATGGTTGTGTGTGTTGGCCCTGCGATGGACTGGTGAGCTGTTTAGGGTGTACCCAGCCTTCACCCAGTGTTAGATAATAATAAGCTACATAATAATAGTCCACTAGCACTTCTTTCCTTCTAAACTCCCCACAGCACTTGAAACAGAATATAGGTGTAATAGAATGTCCAAAATAAAGGTGAGAGGCAGTGGGGTGATGAGTCTAAACATGTCGATATCTCACCCTCACCTCTCTCTCTCTCTCTCTCTCTCTACTAAGCTAATCCAAACACAGATGCTTCTGTAAAGGGATCCGTCAGAGAGAGATAAAATGTTTAGGGAAGCATCACGGTTCCGGTGGAGGCATCAGACAGGGTGTCTCCATGGATCAGGTGGGAAAGCCACACGGCCCACCCCCACACACACACGACGACAGCCTACACACAGCACTTCATGGCACTTGTGGTAATTGCAACCGGTTTGTTTTTCCTAATCTTCGCTGTAATGTTATTTCCATTATGGTTCCTGTAGTGATGTGACAAGAGGCTGAATCAGCCATGACTGTTGTTCTGATTGCAGCCTACCAGTCCCACTAAGGAGAGGTGCTTCATGCTAATGGCTAAATACACTGTTGGGGTTGGGGGGTTAAGCTAAAAAATTAATTGATCAAAATATCGTTAGTATGCAAGTGCCACTCGTACCGACTTTAGCCCACCTCTGAAAAAACCTCACAATCCACACTTCATATTGTTTCAGTCCACAAAAAATGAAAACCTGTTAGCCTCTCAGCTAGCATTGCTAAACTCAGAGCAGGAAAATGCTAAGTAACTACAGTTCGCAGAAACAAGTCTTAGCACATTATAATAAGAACAAAAACACAGGGGGCACCATTGTAATGTGAACGGTAGAAAAAAAGTCACATGATCAGTCTCGTGTGTCATGTCGCCTCGCCGCAACACGGAACTAACCAGCGTGTGACTAAATGGTGCGGTATTCTTTCTTTCATATGTACAATCGCACTCTTGTGTTTGATATATACGTGAATTAATGGAAAGCGTGTATGGCTTGAATTTGTGCCTGGTCTTGTTCAGAAGCTCACGAGTCTATATCTGTTTTGTTAGTTTAATATCTGTATACTGTTATTATTGCCATTAACTTGCCTTATATGAACTGGGGGGATTCACGTCCTACTCGCACGAGAGTAAAACAGCAGCCTTTTCAAACATGCTAATGCAAAATAACAAACAGGTTTAGTGTGTTGCTAATTCGAAAATGTAACAAATACCCCCGATAATGAAAATATGCATATACTCATGTGTAAAAGGAGAGTTTGAAAGCCTTGCCTTTCAATTCACTCTAAAGTTTCCCCAAACCATAAGTAACCTGTTGTGAGCTATTTACTCAGTGATTCGTACATTCCAAGCAGAAATGAGGAGAAAACAGAGCTCCGGGTTATCTGAGGTGAGCAGCATGTGAAGATGACTCAATCCAGCTCACACAGCTAAACAAACCTAATGATTCTTGAAGATAAAAAGTAGCCCCTGACAAAATATTTAGAGGAAAACCTGCACCAGTGTGCATTCATTTGTTTATCCAATCAGCCAATCGCAGGGCTTTGGTCCAAAACCAGGGAAGTCCAGACTACCTTTAGGATGCCATGTTAAGTCAATCATCAATATGCCTTTAGCTCCACCTTGGTATCTTTTGTTTGGTGGTTTCATCACTGCACGTTTAATGAGTCTACACTGACTCACAGCCATGTAAAAATTCCACAATACAATTTGCTCTCACTTTCAGAAAGTAAACACACGTTCTGCCTTGTTCTAGATAACCATGCCGGCCGTTACCACGTCACATCCACAACTACCTTCTTCTCTACGTTAGACGGACAAACTGTCCATTACCTTATACTTACCACTAGATAGCCATGCCGACCAGTAACTTGTCATGCCAACCACCAGCTTCTGTGTTGCATTAGGTAGCTACGTCCACCACTAAGCTTCTGCTTTGCATTAGACTGCTACGTTTACTACAAGCTTCTGCGTCGCAATAAATAGCTACATCCACCACTAGCTTCTGCGTCGCAATAAATAGCTACATTCACCACTAGCTTCTACTTCGCATTAAATAGCTACATCCACCACTAGCTTCTACTTCGCATTAAATAGCTACATCCACCACTAGCTTCTACTTCGCAATAAATAGCTACATCCACCACTAGCTTCTACTTTGCATTAAATAGCTACATCCACCACTAGCTTCTACTTCGCAATAAATAGCTACATCCACCACTAGCTGCTACTTCGCAATAAATAGCTACATCCACCACTAGCTTCTACTTTACATTAGATAGTTGATTAATTACTAGCTTCTGCTTTACATTAAATAGCTACATCCACCACTAGCTTCTGCTTTCTACCGGACATTCATAGTCACGCCTGATGTCTCAAGTCGGATGTATTTATTAGGTACTTGGTTTTGAATGAAGCATTCTTTCATTTAAATATGCATTAGTCTTGAAGATCATGCTATTGGACCAAAAACCTCAAGATGTTACCCGTGTTCTTGCCTCAGGTTTGCATTGGATGTTACTCAGTGTTCTCTCTTTTTCACTCAGAACCTCTGCTATAGTGACTCAGCTAGAATTATACACAACGCCGACGGGTCAAGGCAACTACATATAATCTCTGCACAGTACAAGAGAGCCATCATTCTTTTTTAAATCTCTGAAGAACAAAAGGCTTGTCTTTCATCCAAGAGGTGACGTGGTAACTAGCAGTGGCGAACATAAAGCATGCCTCATCAATCAAGATAAAGGCAGAGCACATACTGTAGTGTTAGAATTGGGTGGTTCCGAGCACTTGATATGAGCTCAGGGACACCAAATATGGAATAGTAGACTAATGTTCAGGGGTTGACGGCACAGTAACAACACCAAGACCAAAAGTAAGGGAAGGCAAACCGCAGAGAACACCACCTTCGATGTCACCCAGCACGATGACGCATTATAGATGTCAATCATTCAAAAGTGTTTTAAATATGGCAGCTAAGGTTTGAAAAAACATGAGTCAGAGGCTTTAACCTTGTGCTGGCTGATCATGTCTGAAGCGAAGCTGGCTCAAGTTAAAAACGACACACGCAAACCCAAATCTTTACTCCGAATTCACATGAAACTGAACTAAAAACTCCTTTATGATCACTCCTGCACGTCATGTGGAATCCCCAACTAGCATGCAAATATCCTCAACTAGACCAATTAACGTATAATAACGTATAATAATAGTGAACAGCCATGACACGAACAGATTTTCACTGGTTTAGTAAAAAAACAAAATAAAAATGTGTCAATACTACGAACAATGTCTGACTACAAACAAGGTGTTTATTTAACTTTACATCAAAGTTTTACTGGTTGGCAACATGGTGGCGTATTGATTAGCACATCTGCCACACAGCTGGAAGGTTCCACGCTCACTGAGGGCATTTCTGTGCGGAGTTTCTATGTTCTCCCCGTGCTTGCTTGGGTTTGCTCCGGGTACTCCAGTGTTCTCCCACCATCCAAAGACATGAACATTAGGTTGACCGGCTGTTCAAGGTCGCCTCTTTGCAAGTGTGCTGGCTCTGTTAAGGTCTGGCGAGCTGTTCAGGGTGTACTCCACTTTCGCCCGGAGTCGGCTGAGACAGGCCCCAGCCTCCTCTAGTAAGACTAAGCAGTTTGGCAAATGAATGAATGGACGGTTGGCACCACATGGCAAGAGTCTAAGGTTTTTGAAACAGACCATCTCAGTAAGACTAAAAATGGCCGGAGAGGTTGCTTTACATCGGAGCCCCTCCAGACCATTTTCATCCTCCTGCATCTGTATTTCTGACAAACAGTGAAACAAATTGGTATCTAATCTGCTGCTCGGATCTTCTTGAGCTTGGACTTGTTGGAACCTGGCACGAACCTGGCACGTCGTCAACTGCATAAATCTGTCTAATAAAATGAAGCTGCCTCCTGATTATCATAAAAGTGTAGATTACAGATGGTTTGGTCTGCTTTGACGGAAACTGATGTTTTTTTTAAAGAATTAAGTCTCAGGCAACTGTGGTACCCCGATCTCTGCTTTCAAGTCTTTCACTGAAAGATTTAATGTCCAACATACATTATTAACGACTTTTATACAAGTGATGGAAGCCCAATGCTGAGTAGTAAGGAAATAACTACGGAAAGGAAATTATGACATAACCATGAACGTTTCAAACAACCAAGTACTTTGAGGTTTTTGAGGCATTTACCACTATGCAACTGAATAACAAAGGGGAAAAAATACTTCTCGGGGTGTACCATTAACCTCTATATCATGTCGTAGTTATCTTCCTTTGATTAGTCCTCTCCACCAAAGGCCAGTTTATTAAGGAGTACAACTTCCTGTTAACTGTTAAGACAGTGGACACATTCCATCCAATCCATCCATCCACACATGGATCATCTGCGCCACTTATTCAACAGGGACGCTGGAGCCAATCCGATCTGACCTCGGATAAGAGGCGGGGTTATACCCTCAACAGCTCACCACTTCATCACAGGGCCAACACACACAGCCGTTCTCACTCACATGCACACCTATGGACAATTTAGAGTAGTCAGTTGACCACATGTACATGTCTGTAAGCTGTAAGAGGAAACCACAGTACCCACTACACAGAAAGGTCTGCGGTGAGATTCACACCCAGAACCTCTCCTTCCATGAGGCTTAAATAAACATCCTCTTCTATTGCATTAACAGAAACCTTGCAGCTGGAACTAGTGTTATACAAAATGATTCAACACCTTCCAACCAATCAGTATTGAGAATTCAACCTCGCTGCGTTATGGCGTTCAGACACGCCGTCCTTGGTAGACTCCACCCAACCACTCTGGCTTTCATCACATGAAAACTTGAGACGTCTGCACTTTGCCAGTGATTTCTCCAAATCCACGGAGAGCCTCCCCATCAATCCACAGGCAAGTCAGGACAGGCACACGGGGCCCAGCCTTCAGTGTACACACCTTAGCTTAGCGCTGATTGCCAGCTTGATACACTCTCAAGCTCAGTCAGGACTGTCTCTATAGTTACGGAAGGCAAAATACAACCACAAAAGTAGGCACTTTGGCCTGAAAGTGTCACACGTTAAGTCCTGGGATGGAATGGGGTTGCAAAAAGACAATCGCTTGTGATAAAGATCATCGCTGAGGTGTTTGAGACACAACTGGTTAAACAGGACTCAAAGATCTCAAGCGTATGTCTTGTACATTCTTATCTCGAGCATAGCTGCACTGATTCAACATGCCTTTCCAGGTGACACAGAGAGTCGATAAAGGCCGAGTGTATTTTTAGGCTGGAGAATACAGTATGTTTTCCTCAGCCACTGCGTGTGTAAATTGGAATGTATTCACGACTACATGACTCACGTTGCTAACGCACACAATTCATGGCCTGCTGCCTGGCATACGCCGCACGCCTTCGACACGGCGAACCAAGAAAGAACCTTGGATAAAAATCACAATGATGCAAAAAAAACCAAAAAAAAACAAACGAAGTCTGGGATGCCGGCTAGCTTGCAGTTTAAAAACTGCTCAAACTTCACATTCGCTGCAAAAGCAGCACTTGTGCACTTGCTTACAGGGTCGATTTAGTCCTAGTCTTAAAGAGAAACATGACTTAAAGGTTATTAAATCAAATTTTGATATTTGACATAAAATGCACACAAGAGCAAGGCAGCACTTGTGTAAAGTTAATCTTATTGAAATCTCTAGATTAATTTCTTTACGTGTGCAAAATTCTACGCGGATAGATTCTATATTTTTAACGATTTTATGGGCAGTTATTTGAGTCTCAGAATGATGTCATTACGGCCCAAGTTAACACCGAGAAGTATAGGATTTTAAACTGTTCGCGCCTTTTCGTGTTGGAGACGTTAAAAAGGCTCCGAATATTATCATATCTGATGCAATAGAAAATTATACAAACAACAAACACCTGATATACTGAAAGAAATGATGTTTAAAGCCAAATTCCTCCATGTTAACTTGGGCATTGATGACATCATTGTTCTGAAGTTCAGTTTTCAAATCATCACCCATTAAATGATTTCAAAAGCAGTTCTCGCTCTAGGACTTTACCCATGATGGACCATAACTGGAGCTTTGGGGATTTGGGTTTTCTAACATTTGGGGTTTTTATAGTACTGATCTCACTCCTTTTGTCTCTAGCAGGAGATGTGAACTTAGCTTAGAAAAGAAGAAACTGATTGAAGATTAAGACTCAGTTTTTTTTTCCACCCGTCTCTCATTACTTATTCATTCTTCATTTATCCGTCCTTTTATCCGCTAATCCCTGCATCAGTCCGTTTACTGTGTTATTCCTTAATCAGAGATGAAAATATGCATTTTTTATCCTCATGAAATCGGCACATAATTTCAGTTTAGGAAAATCGTAATGCAAACCCACTTAGACAAATCTCATCTCATCTACTTACAGTAGTGAATAATACATCTAACCCGCGGGCCAGGCAATATCGTTTTATTAATTTCCTCGGAATATTTCAGGCACATTCAGTACTCTAAGGGTTTTTACTCTTCTGAGAGGGGAAACCCAGGGTGTTGCTCATACACACACAGCTTACCTTGACCTTTGCTGAAATCAATGCCCTTTTGTGTCTCTATGGTAACTGGCTGTGGCTTTTTATTCCAGGATGAGGGCTCACTGCCAGAGAGTTGGCTTTCAGCACAGGCCTCGGATTTGTTGCCTTTTCTCTTAAAGCGACTAGTGATGAGCTGCCAAAGATTCGGCTCTGAAGACACCGGTTTGAGGGGCCTGGTAAGTTTTGGTGGGTCTAAAGGAACCTCGATAACTGAGACTTTCCCTCGGGTCTGGAACTCGATTAACTGCTTGCCTCTCTGGTCCGTACTGTGTTCAGGAGACAGTGTCCTGCCCGTCAGATAAGAGAATGGCTGACTCGACCTTGTCACATCTTCTCTTGTGCTTGTCGTCCATGTTCTTTCTCGTACAGCCGCTTGCTCTGGTTGATTGCAATTCCGCTTGAGCCTCAGGCTTAGGGACCTTCGCAGAGAGCTAAACCTTTTCTTTGGCCTATCTGGTTTACTGCTAGTAGGTGCCGACAAGGACGCCACCTCCTTATCCTGTGCCTGGCGTCCAAAGAGCCTCCAACGAAAGCTAGAGCGAGGCAGCCTTGCCGCATCGCTGAAGGTACGGTGAGCCAGCTCATCTTGTGATCTACTAGCCTCCTTCAGCTCCAGAACAGTCATGCTAACAGGCCGAGGTCTTCCAGGAGACTGCAACGGTCGGCGTGGCCGAACCTCCTGTTGCGGATATGGGGGCAGCCGGAAAGATGGAGGCATGTCTTGCTTGAGGCCATCGATTGCTCTCCTATATCTACGCTGTTGAAGATGGTCGAAGTTACTCGGTTTGGCTGAGGAGGAATTAGTCATGAACACACCGCTCGTTTGTGAAGCAGCCAGCATGCACACACTGTGAGGTCTCTGTGACCTATGCTCATGACCCACAGTCGTAATTTGTAGTTTTTGGGGCTCATTCAGGGAGCCATACATGCTCACCGTCTTCCTGCTGCCGCCAATGTGACGTGCCTGAGGGGTAGACCTTCGCAGGACCACCACAGGGCATTCTTTTGGGATCTCTCCATTATAGTATTCCTTTTCAGGTATGCAGCCCACGATGGGAGTAGTGTTAAAGTCCTTAATCCATGGCGTTCTCTTGATTGAGGCCGAATCAAAATCTGCGACAGAGGACCTAAGCTTAGAACAGTCCTGCAGAAGTGCAGGAAACCGGTCTGTCCTCATTCCTGGCTCTTCCAACCTCCTCCCACTTTTTCCCAGCCCACCCGTGCCGCTCAGGTGACACCACCTGCTGAGTTCTTACTCGGTTGTCCTCCTCACCCACGGGCTGTGTCTATGTTCCTCCCTCTTCTACTTCTCCTGCTTTCCGTTTACTAGCTTTGCCTCTCTGGGCTTGGCTTGTACTTTCCCACCCTCCACACCGCCTCCAAAACTCCAGTTCAAAAAGTACAAGAATGAGTAGACAGCTTTTCCTTCTTGAAGTGCTGAATTCTCGTGTAGGCATGTAGCTGACTGTTCACCACAAACATTGCAATGTCTGCACACTTCCACAACTTCAGTCTCATAAACACCTTCCTCTTGTTCGTTCTCTCTCTCTCTCTCTCTCTCTCTCTCTCTCTCTCTCTCGCTCTAACAAAAATCTGCTCCTGGCTGCTCAGAGACTTTCACCTCTAGGCCACATTCCAAAGTCAGCCATAATCCTTCACATCTGACATGTGAGAAAAAGAGACAAAAAAGGGGTGGGCTCCCAGACAAGCTTCAGCATGAAATCACCAACACCTCCAACACCTTCACCTCCCACTAGAAGCTACTCATGTAAATACGGTGAGCAAATCCTCTCAGACCAAGAACTTACCGCAGTGCTTGGTGTATTCATCAGTAGCACAATGATGCATCTTGTCGTATTAGAAATCCTTGCAAGTGGACATATTTCCCGAACTCTGGGCAGCTTCTTGATTACCATGTGACAGTATAAAGAAGAAATGTCTCCTTGTGTCCAGCTCAAGCATTTCCAGAATAACTGAACCATTCTGAATGTACTAAAGCAACGGTGATGACATTCCAGTTACCACTGAAAACACACACGGTGTTTCCAAGGTAAATTCTGCTGAGCTTTTTACACCTGAGCTTATGGCTTATCCCGGTATAACTCGTCCTGGATGGGACGCTCATCCATTGCAGGTAACCTTCCAAGGAACCATGTATACTGCTGAGAGGCACACGTGTGGTTGTGAGCTTTCCCAGGGTTCTTAGCATGGTGGAAGTATGACAACCTCTCGATCATGAACCAACCATCATAATCACTGCACCTCCAGCCCCACCTGGTGTGTGTTTCTAAGACCCCCAGTCAACTCCACACCCTACTTTCCTTGCATTGACCTCTTCTAACCCAGTTTTTGGGAAAAAATACATACAACATTTTCTCCTTTTTCCAGGAATGAATTATATAGAAAGGATCGTTAGGACAATTTGTATAGTAGGTTGTGTAGGTGATTTGTCATTTTAAGGATTTGTCTTGAAAAGACCAAGTGTGTCCTGTCCAGGTGGGCTGGATGAGTGACTTTGTTTTGGGATCAAGAGTGAAAGGGATCCCTGTCAACGAATCACATGCTGTGGCATGGGAGTGGAAGTACAAGGAACAACTTTGTGTGAAGGAAACTTATCAAAAGACAAAGAAAAAAAAAAAACAAAAAAAACAAAAAAAACAAAAAAAACAAAAGCCAACACTGCCTTTTTTCTCTACCCCTTTCATCTCTAAAGCAGTTGAGGACAGCACCCTCAAGTGGTTTCCAAGAGTACTGTCCCCATATCTTTCCAACCCCTGTTCAGAACAGAATGCCAAGAACACGCAAGACAAACAATGATATGGCGCATCGACGATATTGAAACAGAACAGTACGTTCAAAAACTAATTCTCTGCAGTGCCAAGCAGAAGCTGCTCGGGGAAAAGCAAAGCAGAGACTGGCCCACAGATCCCCACAATCTGTGGCGTAATCCATCTTACTCCAGTATGACAGAATGTCCACCATCTGACAGGCGTGAAGCTGGGAACTGGGAACAAATCCCCAGCAAAGTCAAAGAAAATCTCTTCCAACTGCTCTAGTCGTGGACTAGTTCTTAATCGACACCACATTCTCTTCATTACCTGCAAACACCAGGTACACGCACCTTCAGTTCAATATCTTCCCTTCATTATCTCGCCTCCTGCTTATCTCTAAATGACCTTAATACCAGGGTGTCTGGACATTATCATCCAGGCATGAACCTTAGACGTTGGCCTTTTTGCCCACACAGCCAAGATTAAAGATAGCTGTTTTTCAGATTCCTAACATCACACTAATGATAAAAGGGGCGTCAAACATGTCCCGTACTAATGTACACCAACAAAACCAAGCTTAAGCAGCTGCTGATTGCGAATAAATATGCAAATGAATTCCGCAGTCCTCCGTAGCACCTACTTGTTTACAATGACGAACGGTTGAACAGCAGCTCGGACGGCGAGATTAGATCATCGGTTTATATAGTCATGCACCCATTCCATTGTGTCACTGAGACTGGTACGACAGAAACATATTTAAATTGTTGCGGCACGTGCGACGATTTGGATCAACGCATCAACTAAACTCTATCCTTGAATCGCTTGTTAGAGAAAATGCACAGATGACTGATGGGTAAAATGATGTGTTTTCGCAAACAGAAGTGGAAGTGTTACCCCAGATTCTGAACAGGGGTTGGCCACAAAGCAACAGCCATCGAATCAGATTTTACCGTCGCGTGCTGAGTGTTATCAAAAGTACTGCCTTACTGCAGAGAGATGGATACCGTGCACTTTAAGGAGTCTCCAGTGCCAGAGCTTGGGGAAATCCACAGGAAGACTCAAGACCTCACAAGGCCTCACGTTCTAGTCCTTCAGTACACAAACACAACCAAGGTCAAGCTTCTAGATTCTTTGTTCTGTACTGTATGGTCCAGGGTGCTTCCCTTGTGACTCCTTCTTTCTCACCTGGATAAATCCGTCCTGTTCCCATATTTCTAATTTCCCTATTTAATGTTACTGGGAAGAATCACTAAATTATGGTACAAATGAACTAAAAGGCCTAAAAAAAGAATAATTACCAGAGTCTGTGAATCTAGGACTTGATGCAAACGTCTCCACGAGTTTGTCAGGGATCAGAAGGCTCTTCTCACTGTACGGCATATCCTTGGACTGCCGTCGAACACCAAAACAAAGCATCATGGCCTCGCTATTCTCCAGCAGGTGCTGGCGAACACGCCGTCAATCCCAATAAAAGGCATCCTAACAGCTAACAGCTTGTGGATCTACGCCAGACATCCAGCTGAGCAAATTCACAGGTGGCTCATTTTCCCCAGAGACCAAGGAACTTCCAGATGAAGACAAGCGCATCGATCAGACCAAGCGCAAGAGTGGGAGGGACGGAGAGAGAACAACAATGACGTAGATGCCACATCCGATTTCGAAATCCTAATCAGGACTGGTTTACCCGCTCTAGGTCTTCCCTGTTCATAGCCGACTAACCCTTTCATCAAAAAACAAACAAAAAAAAATTTCAGATTTGCAGATTACTTAAACAGAAACCAGTAAAAAACAAAAACAAACTGGTTCTACGTGTCGAAGCACGCTTGTAATGCTGCCGACGCACCACGTATGACAATATCGAGGATGTTTTTAATGGCACTTTTGCACATCATGATACGGGCATTCTGCAAAACAGGAGGCGTCTCAGAGGTTTTGGAGAAGCGGAGCAAGGCTTCTCCAGGACAGAAAGTTCTAATGCATGTGCCGCAACAGAGATTTACAAACACCTATTAATTAGCCGTTCCATATTCCTCCCAAACATGACCGAGTTAATTACTACAGCCTTGAAAAACGACTGGAAACAAGAAGGCTCATCATTCTGCCACCTCGTTACCATTCGTTTATGCGCCGGATGCAGCCTGGGCCGCCTGGTACCATGCAAACCCTAAAACCAGAACGCCACGTTCCAGCCTCTGGAGAAATAAACTGCACGAACACTCTTCCTTCCCCCCTACCTGTTTTAATTACAGAGGCTGACAGAAACCTGTTTTTATATCCCCTCAACATTTTTCCTCGGCTCTCCTCGGAGCGTGTTTGTGAGCGATCGGCCCAGCAAATCTAATTAAAACCATTTCGTAGAGAAATGAGAAACTCATTAAGGTCAGATATTTAAAGCCTCTTTTCCTTACAGCTTCTCCTTTTCAAAAGAAAAAGCAAATGGAGGTCGGAGGCAATGTCACCGATTCTCCTTTTTTAATCAGGAGCCTGGTGTGCACGGTGATATTTCATTAGAACGTGAAAGACGCGATGTGATAACGTACACCAAGTCATAAGAAGCGGAGAAGTCGGAATCCTCTCGAGCTGATTCTGGACACATTGTGCACACCCAGGGTGCCACAAGTGCAGTACCACCAGGGGGCAGTCACGTGACTCAGAGAAATCCTTCACGTCTAGATGTCAGAGGCTGACTCTCATGATGTCTGGAGGGTTTTTTTTTTTTTTTACAAGCTGCTGCGGTGGCACTATTAATGACGAATAAGGGATGTATACTGGAATCACGCCATGGCGCAGCAGACAGCGGAGGTCCTCCGGTGGTACGCATCATACCTCCAACAGCTTTCAATGAGCAACCAAACGCACCTTGTGTTTAGCATCAGCTCTGAAGTACATTCCAAATATACTCCAGGGGAAGAAAAAAATATAAAAAGGAACTTGAAGTAAAAAAATCTTTATCATCAGGGGGTTTTTTTTAGTCATTGTTGCGTTTTTTTTTTTTTTTTGTGCCAAATTTTTGGGTTATCTTTTTTAAAAAGTGTAAAAAAAAAAGGAATTGTACATCATTGCTTTTATTATTTGGCCATTTTGCTATTATATATTTACCTTTGATTTCATTACACTCAGATTATCTCGTTTTCTTTACTTTACACAATAATAAAAAACTATTTCACAGGAATTGAGGTATAAATAAAGATGGAACACACGGCTATTCCATTACTACCACAGATCCTGTTTATTTTATTATCTGGACTGTGGAGCGTTCACTTCATCCGTACTTTAAACAGACATTAATATTCCACGTGACCGTATACGTGGCAGTATACAGTGTGACCTTACACACCACATTATTCTGCTTGGAGGTTCCAAATTTACCCCTGATCCATAGTTAGGATGATCTGATGAAGACATGCGGGATATGCGGATATACGGAGAATTTTGAGGACATGTACAGTACGCAGGGTGTGAATTCGAAATGCACGACTCAGGGGCTTCACAGCGTGTTGCAACACACGCTTGCATGGAAACAGGAATATGATCAGGGGAATATTCATTTATAATTTAATATAAGCATCCTGGTAGGAATAATATCTTTTTTCGCCATCTTAAAGATCATTATTATTACTATTATTATTATTATTATTATTATTATTATTATTTACCCATGTTTAACATCATCCCTCTCCGCCCCTGAGCAGAGGAACGCTTTCATTTCAACTCCCTTGCACATTAAATAACGTCGTTATGGAGAATAATCTCCATCTTAATCAGTCATTAATATCCCAACATCACCGTGACAGGAAAGATTAATGAGTGAGAGAGAGAGAGAGAGAGGTGCAAAATAAACTGTCACTAAATAAGCCCAGACCGGGAGCAGTAATTAACTCGCTATTAGCATTAGCATGAATTCATTCTCAGGTCTCGTTTAATTCACTTCCTGTCCTGGCTTTCTGACGCATTCGCATGTAAATGCGCATCACCGGTAGGGCTACAAAGGGGAAATGCACAGGTAAGTTTACAGAAACTTCCCGCGGTAATTTGAAAATTAGGAAGTTAGAACTTCCACGGGAATTACTGGGAATTCACAGAAGATTGATAGGAAATTCGGGGTAATTCATAAACCGTATTATATATCGTAGTTCGACATACACGCTAACACGTCTAATAGAAATATATAAAACAGGATCATTTTTGATTAACGTACAATGCAAACTAAAAAATGGAATAAATTTGCTTTTAATTTGCTTGGACGTTTTAATTCATTCATTCATTCATTTTCTGAAGCGCTTAATCCTAATTAGGGTCACGGGGAGGCTGGCGCCTCTCTCAGCCAGGTAGAGTACACCCTGGACAGCTCGCCAGGCCATCGCAGGGCAGAAACACGCTGACGGCTATGCAGCTACTCTTGACGAAAATCAGCAGTGGTTCTTTTACATGCCTCCCACCACAGACAGTGAGAGACATGGCCTGCCTTTGATAACCCAGTTAGCTGAACTGGGGAGACAGTAGTGACAATCCAGTGATAGTTGAGCTTGAACCCCCGACCTTGGGATCAGTAATCCAGCACCCTACCACCAGGCCACCACTGCCCCGATGTTTTAATCAACATAATATCATTTTTATTTTTAAACTATATTCAGCTTTCCTGTTGTCGGATAACCGCAATTCCCTTGGAAAGTTTCCGGTTTTGAAAATTCCCGGACTACTGCAACCCTCCTCACATGTCCCATATGTAGCATTTAGTGCTCATATCACCTTATTTACTGTTCACATCACCACGTTAATTCAAGGCGTTCATTATATTATTCAGTCCACCACAGGGGTCATGAATTCTCCATTGGACTGCTGTCGATTTCTGTCCTGACATTAGAACCCATTACTCCACTGCTCTTCTCGAGCTGTTATTTATCACAGCATTCCAGCCTCTACCAAACTTTGGAATGCCTCCTGATCACATCTCGCCCCTGCTAACTTTCCAGGAGCACTGATGTATGAAAACGCGTACAACACTGCCTAAAGAGGCCCCGGTGTTTCTGGACTCTCCACAAAACCTTAAAAATGCCATCATGTTTCCGAATGACTAAATGCATATCAGACTTTACCACTAATTCAGCGACGTCTGCCATCAACTGCATGATCTTCGGCTTCAGTAAGCACTTCATCCTGGACAAGGTTGAGTGTTCCATCATTCCGTGAGTTTTCCATCATTATAGCGTGACTCAGATAGTCTCCGAAAGTGAAGTCAGGGATCTGAACATCATGACGTACAACCCATACACCCCACATGGAATTGCAGTATCAAAACAATCCGCTGGTCACTTCATCTGGTCAGTAATGTGTTGGACACACGTTCCACATTCAGGCCAGGAAGACACCAGGCCAGAATTGGGACCATGACTGTCAGACTGCTGGTTGTACCAAATGATGACTGTCAAAATGACTAAAGTGACAGTCTGTGCTTTCGGAAACATGAGTCAGCAAGGGTGCACACACACACACCCACACACACGCAAGCACACCCTCACACGCTTCCTCTCATGAGTCAATCTGGATCACATCTACACGACGTCATACATTCTTTGCCGTGAATCGTGCGCATCTCGCTAAACGGTTTAAAGACACGTCACTTTGATGTCCTACACAGTGATGGACACACCAGTACCTCAGTCAGGTTGAATTTCACGATGCATTCAGTCCAGTGTTGATACAATGATCACTAGTCGGCCCATGACACCCCCCGCCCCATTTCTTTCCTTGTCCGACCAAGAAGAAAAATTTGCTTTATTTGCTGTTGACCTTCACAAAGAACTCAATGTATTCCTTTAACACTCGTGTTAGTTCAAACCAATATAACAACTATTTTTACCAGACTTGCTAATAAGCTAGACGATATGAACAGATCTTCTCACAATCAAGGAGGGATGAACAGTTATACAACACTAAACGCAAGGGGACGATGTGTTTTGCTATTATTAAACACTTCAAAAAGGGTGGTGGTGGTGGGGGGGTAATGATGACGCTAGCCAGACCTTCACCTTTTGCTCTTATGGATTCAAGCCTTTGCTTATTTTCCATTCTCGGCACTAATGCACTTAATTAGCTCATTTTTTCCACCTTTATGAAATGGATTTCTGGGTATAACAAGAGACCAGAAAGCACATTACAGCTTTTTACTTCCACAGTGGCTACCTAATGAACTGAGAAGTATACTTCCTGGTACTGTTGAGCACTACTACTGTGTGTCGCTTGGTCACCTGCCAAATTATACACGTCTTCTACAGACACATTCTGGTCATTTTTGTTTATCTCTTCTGCTCAACCTTGGCAAACCATGTGGTCATGGATTTTACTTAGAGTGCAGGTGTACCCTCATGCTGGAAAAGTTTTTGGACGGCTTCGATGGGAGGGAAAACTGCAACGCCCCAGCCTATAAAGCTGCTCTATACCGATGTGCACTTGCAAATTTGACCCCACATATTAGTGTTGTGATGGTCATGCATTGACGTACTTTTAGCCCTAGAGTGTATGCCAGAGACAAAGTCCATCCCGTTCAGAGGACAGCGCAAAGAACTTCTCATGTCTACAAATTTAACACACTACTATAATGAGAATTCTTACTACAATAAGAAATCAACTAGGAATGCATGCATAGAGTGCAGACCTCCACCAAGGTGGTGCAGGTTCATCTTTACATGGGTTACAGTGCCAGATGATATAAAATTACAGCACTATTGTGGCCTGTTCCGCAATTATTTTTAAGCTTTGTATTTTTTCCTCCCGGCGCATTCTGGGTGATTGCCACCTTTTGCCCTATCGTGCATTGTTAAAAAAAACCTTCCGTGGATCCAGATCACACCGAAAATGTGCTCAGTTCTTTGTTGGTCCTAGACCCACATTTGGTGAAAATTTTGTAGAAATCCGTCAATTAGTTTAAAAGGTATCCCGGTCAGAGACACACACATGACCAATCTCATAACCTCTCCTCCATGTTGGAGGATAAAATGAATGGAAAATTATTACATGCCTAAAATGATTTGTCACTCACACACACACACACACACACACACACACACACACACACACACACACACACGTATCCCTTCAGACTTTGGCGAACCTTTTGCTTAATGCTGCAAGCATTCCTCACTGCCGGGATCACCATGACAACATGCATCAAAATGGCCGACTTGTTTCCAAGGGACCCGGAGAGTGAGTGTGCAGGAATTGCGAGGACATCCATGAAATATTAAAACCATCTCACTAGCATATTAAAAAGATATCCGGCCTCAACGTCAATATTTCTTTGCCTGGGATCGTTGGAGGGTTTTTTTTGGATGGTTTTTAACATGAGCACTGATCCAACAATAAATATATTGTCATCAGGGAAATCATCATGGACATTAAGCTGACACGGCGGCAGCACCAATGGTATCAGGTCAGTCAGTCAATTATTTCAAAATGGTCATTCAATCGTTTTCTTCCTAGGGATGTCTGGGAACTCTGAGACGCTCACCACTGAGGCCAGTGAAATTATGGATATGTGTATTTGTGTGTGCGCGCGCGAGAGAGAGAGAGGCAAAACACACCATGCACAAAGTGCAGAAGGATGGGGCTTCGAGTCGTTGGTAATTATGCTTGCTGTAGTGGTGTCGGGCGTAGGAGGCTCTTTGAAATTCAGCAGCACAACTCTTGTACTGCGGAGAAAATGATAGGTTTGAGGATGTCTGTGGGAGGCTGTTAGAGGAAGAGAGGGTGAGAGGGGAAAAAAAAATTCCAGACGCTTCTCTCTCTCTCTCCATCTCCCATCACTATCTCTCACTCGCTCTTTCTTTTGTAACATACATGATTCGTAGTAAACCTTAAACAAGTCCTTTACATACAGTATACGTCAACGTGACCGTGATGGAACACAAGTGAAGGACCAAGCAGGTTTATTTCCATGACTCAGAAAGGATTGTGAGCCATAACTGCCGACGGAATGCCCACTGCCGGGGCAGGTGCAGAGGTTTATGCCGTACGGGGTCAAAATGCAAAAAATAACAGCTACGGAGGATGGTATCTTACCACGTTCAGGAAGAATAAACATGGAAAAGAGAGAGAGCCCGGGAGCTCAGCCAAAGGATGGGGGAGGCGAGAGAGGAGAAGAGCTCAAGCATGTGAGCGTGGGTTCACAGATCCAGTCCTCCGCACTCCGTGGGCCCGGTGCTCCAAAAAAATAAAAAACCTCCACAAGGAGGCACAGGGCTAAGCCACCCATTGCACGCTTCTGCAATATGGCACATGTCCTAAAAAGGACAGATAAATGATGAGCTGGCACCTGTTCACACTGGTACTTGTGGTAGCTTGTCGAGTCAACCATAAACCTCACCTGGATTCATGATGGATTCTGGTGAAGGTTTCAACTTTGTATAAAAATTCTGGGTAAAAAGCAAATAATTTACCTTCAGCAGCCAAAAGCAACAAATTTATTTTCAGCAACACAAATCCTTGTCGAAACACAACCAGTTTATCTTCACTTACCAAAATGTTTGGTGAAATATGAGATACTTATTTTATGTAACCACTGAAAGCACTTGAGGGCTCCAAGTGATCTTCAGCAACCACAATCCTTGGAAACTTACTGTTAACTGTAACCAATCAACCAAAGCCTACGGCAAATGGCAGCTGATTATTTGGTTTGAGCAAGAGGCAACCAATTTACCTTCAATAACCAAAATGATGAGTGATATGGTGATTAGCGACAAGCGGCAGTCACTGCCACAAATGGTGGCTAATTTACCAAAATCTTTGTTGAAAACTGGGTGCACTCGTCTACCGAAAACAAAAGTATGAATGATATGTTCGGTAGGAAGTTATTTTCAGAACCCAAAGCCTTTGGCAATCAGTGACAAATTGACTGTAACAAAACCTTTATCAAAAGGATCCGAGACTTCACCTGTAGTTCACCGAAGTCCATAGTGAAGGTGGCTGGTTTTACCTGAGTGACCAAAAATCTTTATTGAAAAGTTACTAACCAAAAACCTTGCCAGGCGGTATCCAATTCAGCTTCAGTAATCGAATTCTTTGCGGAAAATTGGACTAACTTGCCCGATGACACCAAAAGTACGTTCAGTTAGCAATAAATATGCTGGGGTTAAAAAGTTATCTTCCGAGACCAAAATCAGTGACAAATTTATTTTCAATAACCAAAATATCAACAAGACTTCATCTCTCCTTAACCAAAGCTATAAGCAAAAGGCAGTTGGTTTTATTCTGCTAACCAATATCTTTGTTGAAAATGTGACCACTTTCGGTTACCAAAAATCCTTGCAAGGGGCAACCAATTTACCTCCAATAACCAAAATCCTTGATAAAAATGGACCAATTGTTCCCAAGTAACCAAAATCCTTGGTATAAAGAGACCAGCAACCAAATCTGCTGACAGGAAACAAAACAGCAAAAAAGTGACTCATTTACCTTCAGTAGCCAAAATCTTTATTTAAAATGAGACTAATTTGCATACTGTAGCCAAAAGCATCTTCAGGTGGCAAAATATTTGGTAAAAAAGATTAACCCTTTATACAATATTTAGGAGTCGGTGCTTAAATAAGTGAAATATTTTAAACTGCACTATGTCCTTTTTCACACTGTTGGTTTAGACAAACATTTGTAATTTCATTTAAGTACGGAGCCGGTGTACTTTGCCAAACATGGCCGACCTCGTTTCAAAAGATTATGCTAGCTGCCTTAACTAGCACCCTCCAAGTTAACAACCTTTGGTTCAATTCGTCAGCTCTGTTCCATGTTCTTACTATCACCCCATCCAGAAATAGGGCTCGTGTTCTCACGTGGCCTTCTCTATAATTTGTCTTTTGTTTCCACCCGTCCCTCCCCCACCCTTCCACCCACCCGCATTTTCATGATGAGGCGAGAGTTTTGCCGTAGGCACTTGACATGTTGAGTACAAAGATCCGGTGCGGGACCCAATGGGCCGATCCGCTTTTCACCGTGAGCGTCATGGAGCTGTAAATTATCAGTAAAAAACCCCCACGCTGCCGAGGAGAGACATTAATCCTATTTAGGGCAGCGATCAGGCAGATCAGCTGGTATACACACAAGGTTATATGTTTAAATTTTATTCGGGGAAGCAATACACTGGGGAAAAGACCACTGAAGGGGGAGGATTTTCCGTCTGAAATGTCGGTTTTGGTCCACGGATGGACGCACAAACGGGTAAAGACTGAAGAGCATACAGATAACGAGCTCCGTCATGGCATGTGGCCAAAAAAAACCCCATACAGGATCTCAGGAGAATCAGAACAATAACATGACCAAAAAAAATGGCCTAGAAATACTTGCTACTGCTCCTGCACATGTACCAAATAGCCAATCTGGTCAGAATGTTTCTTTTTACAGTACACATAAAAAAGAACACTCATTATTACTCCTAGCTATAATAAGAAGGATCACCTCTACCATACACCTCTACCGTATTCATTCTTGCCCAGCAGAACCAGTTCTGATTGTACAAGTTACACTTTATACAAGAATTAAAAAAAAAAAAAAAGAAATAAAACAAAACTTAAACCTAATGTGAAAGCTAGCCCAGCGGAAATGTAGCACACTGCAGAGTAAAACTCTCCCGGAGCTTATCGTATCTGTTCTTAGGCAAGTGATAACAAGAACTCACCTGCTCCAATACACTGCTGTAACTGGAACCGGATTAAAAATGCACCAGAAGAGTTAGCCAGACGCCTCAATTTTTGCTAATCAGAGATTTGACATTCTCTTTTTTATGGTTTGCCACGATTAAAAAAAAATTATAGAAATAGAAAAAATAAAAAGAGATAAACAAATCCCACAAATCATTTGAAGCATTAATATTAGTTTCTTTTCTGCATGTTAATATATTTTTGAAAATACGTAATGCAACAACCAAAAAGTTTCTCATTACATTCATTTTTAAAAAAAAAAGACATTTATATCAATTTAACTAAAATTCTAACAAACTAACTAACTTACCAGAAGTTATGTTGAAATTACGTTAGCTAGCACTATTTTTTTACCAAGTTAAATAGGTTTTGTGAAGACCAAAACACGAGCAGCTCCATGATCACTGTAATCACTAACTCCATGTTAGATTTGTCCTTACAGCTACATTGGTATCGTGGTAAAATTGTCACAATATGTTTTTCTGAGATATTGAAACCTTTCCAACAATTTAAATAAATAATTAGAAACCAACCGAAAGCAGCTATGACTTATTATTAAACGGTATAAAACTATTTTAGATAATCTTTTTGTGGTGCTATTTTAAGGATTTATTTATAAAATCTAAAATGTATTTTACAATTACATGTTGAATAAGAAATTACTATGACCACAATACTACTAACAACAATAATAACAGTAATAATAATAATAATAAAAACAGTAATAATAATAAAAGTAATAGTAGTAATAATAATAATAATAATAATAATATTAATAGTAATAGTGATAATCAATAATAATAATAAAAATAATAATAGTAGTGATCATCATAATAGCAATAGTGATAATCAATAATAAAAATAATAATAATAGTAGTGATAATCATAATAATAATAATAATAGTAAAAATAGTAATAGTAGTGATAATAATAATAATAATAATAATAATAGTAATAGTATTAATAATAATAATAATAACAACTTTTGTGCTGCAGTAAATAATGTTTAATGTATGACTAAATAATTATTGTGAAATAAACCCTAAAAGGTCTCGTATTACCCTGTAGGGGGTTTATTCCACGAATGTTGCTATTTACAAAATATAGATTTAAAAATCTTTTTTCTTTTGCCCAGAATTGAGTTTTTTGACCAATCAGAATTGAGTATTCAAATAAGCAGTGTAATAGACCATGACACATAATATTAGTGTCACAGAATCATCCAGTGTACATTTCTAGTTACTTTTCTTTTTTTACCTTTACTCCCTTAACAACTTTATTAATTTCTCTTCACACACCTTCAAAACCATCTTTGAGAGCAACATGTGCAAAATTTTGGACACCAGGATCTGAGTCAGGCTGGAATCAAAAGCAAAATATATTAGTACAGGAAGGAGATCTGCAATCCGTGGACGCTATTTATAGGCACACGTACAGGAAGAGCTCGTATCTATTCAGACACTTGGTGCTAATTCTATTTCACCGTCTGAAACGTGAGGTGGGGAAAAGAAAAACCCTTTTCATGCGACTGTATATAGAACAGAGAGGTGGGAAAAAAAAAATTTAAAATCACAGAGCATTTTTACACCTTGATGTAAAACTCTGGATAACATCCCGGAGATCAGATTAAAGAGGAGAGCTCTCGCAAATGTATTTCATTATACATGGAGAGAGAGAGAGAGAGAGAGAGAGAGAGAGAGAGAGCAGGAACTCCCCAGAGGATCAAAAAGAAATGATGTCATCATTGGACCAAGATGTTCCTCGGCTTTCGATCGATTGACGGAGCGGAAACCTGGACTACTCGCTCTAATGATACAGACAGATGCTGATACCTAACTGTAGACAAGTCCGTCTGAGGATGCTGTCCTGAAGACGTCTTAAAAGTTCTGACACCGGAGACTCCTTCCATAGTCGCAAATCAAACATGTCAGAACTGAAAACGTTTTGAACCAGAGCATCTGTCAGTTATTTCTTAGAAACTTTCATCGTTTAAAAGACTGTGCCCTCATTGCAGACTCTTTTTTTATCCAAAACGAGCTACTAAATGCACTGTACAGCGTTCCTAGGGTTTACCTTGATGTTGATTTAGCGGGACAAACAAGGAAAATGAGATGTCAAGTCTACGATTAATTATTTATGAAAGAGGTGAAAAATTCTACTTAAAATGTCGGCCCAAAACCGGAACGCTGTCAGGGGGAACTTTGGTGGATACGTGAGAGGTTTCTTTCACATACATCAATCTTACAGCTGCATAGTATAGTAAACAAGTCGTAATTCTCCTTCTGTCATTCGGAAATATTTCATTTAGATCATCATTTAGATGATGTTATACGGCCCGTTTTTAAAGAGCGTAACGGGTCGCGTCACACGTCTCCCGAACCACAAAGGAATCCATCAACCATCCTAGCAATGATCACTGCACACGGAATGCCACAAAAGTCGACAGCACATTAAAATCTAAAGCTGTTCAGCTAAAAACACTGACCGTTGCATGAACAGATCCTATAATACAAAGTTTCTAAATTTTGGCGTCGCGGGTGTTACGCAGTTACATGCTTGTTTTCGAAACGAAACAACGGAGAACACTTGTACGCAAACGTACCCAAGTACAAGCACCTTATCTGATGATGTTTCACCCAAGTTTGCCACACCGCGTGTATACAAACGACAGAAAATAGTGATGCGTTACGCCGTTACGTGCATACCGAGAATGTGAGGGTGACGGTCAAATCGTCTCAAATCGAGAGTAATACGACCGCATCAGAAGTATAGGTAATATTCTCATAATCACATTATTCATCTAGTTATTGTTTTAGATGAAAATGTTCGCTTTTCACCTCATGGGTAAGAGAAACACGTACTTTGATGAACCACATGCATCTACACTGTTTGCGTCACATGATACACAGTGCGCCAAATAAATTCTTTTCACGAAGAAGAATGCTGTAGATGGTTTCTATCGAGGTCTATCAGGGAGGATTTTTAAAGTAAGCTGGTTTAAACAGGTAAA
>JAOUQZ010000044.1:981598-999718 GCA_028564935.1 Neosilurus hyrtlii | reverse complement strand
GAGAGAGAGAGAGAGAGAGAGAGAGAGAGAGAGAGAGAGAGAGAGAGAGAGGTTCTAAATTAGTTTTAATTTTACTGCACATTACCGCCACCTTCAGGAACTCGTCTGTTACTACCTCATCTTCATAGTGGTGTCGCAACCACGGCGCAAATAAAAGGTGGAATAAGGAGAAAAAAAAACTTGATTTAATTTTTTGGCTTGCCTTGTTCATTATAGCTTTTATTGATTTATTTATTTTTACTTTTATTTTTCTTTTGGAAAGACATTTTAATTTTTTCTCTGCTAGTTTAACTATATAAACCCAAGACATTTCGGAAATCTGGGCGGCACGGTGGCGCAGTGGTTAACACATCCGTCCCACGGCAAGAAGGTCCCGGGTGTGACTCCCGGGCTTGGCCATTTTTGTGTGGAGTTTTGCATGTTCTCCCAGTGCTTGCGTGGGTTTCCTCCGGGTACTCTGGTTTCCTCCCACAGTCCAAAAACATGCACAGTAGGATAATTGGCTGTTCCAAATCACCCCTAGGTGTGAGTGTGAGTGTGAATGGATGTGTGTGCTGCCCTATGATGGCCTGGCGAGCTGTTCAGGGTGTACTCTGCTCTCGCCCAGAATCGGCTGAGATGGGCACCAGCCTCCCCGCGACCCTAATCAGGATTGTACGACTTAGAAAAGGAATGAATGAAATTGATTTTGGAGATCTCGTTGAAAATACACTGAAGATAACTGACGTGAAAAAGATAACTGACGTGTATTCACATTTTGCCCTTGTTTTTACCAAGCAGTGTGAAGCCACAACCCTCCTTATGGATCCATTTCTTACACCGAGAGAATCCGGTGAGAACGGGTTCCCAGAGCGCTCGATAGCTAGCTTCGATTGTGCGTCAATAACACGCCGCGGTGGTCATGGTGTCGCCGCACTGGAACTAATGAGGCTTTAATAATCTCGCTGATCTCATACTGTGAAAGGGAAAATGAGCGCACAGCCACGGAGCCTAGGAACCGTTTTCAGGTCTTAAATCCAGAACCCATGCGCTAAAGTTCTCCGAAAGTCCATGCCGTTCCTTCAGAACATGGAACCCAATCAAAATGGCCGACTGTCAGCAGCCTAATTTAGACAATAAAGGAAAAGATGAAAGGAGAAACTCCTCCTCCAGGAGCCAGAGCTCCGATCGCAGATAATACTTTAGTGACAAAATCGGCTCTTTGAAGGAGCAGGACGGGATGAGCAGGCAAGGAGTCACACGCCGAGCTGAGGATGAAAAGACCTCGGACTCGACTCAACACCAAGATCAAAGACACACACACACACACACTTCAAACTCTTCATCTGGTACCATTACAAAGAGCCTAAGGGAAGGTAGACACCGTACACACACTCCTATGCTATTGTGAGGACTCTCATCAATATTATATAATCCCCAACCCTATAATATAATATACATCAACTGTACCTTACTGTAACTTTAACCTAAACATAATCCTCACCTGAACCCTAAAACCAAGTCTAAACCCTCAAACAGCCTTCTGAAGAAGTGACGACCTGCCAAAAAGTGTTGGCAAAAATTTTTTTATACTATTTTAAACTATATATATATACACACACACACACATACATACATACACACACACACACACACACACACACACACACACACGTGACCATTCACATACACAAGAAAACACACGTATACACACTCTCTCTATGTGTTATGTACTTGTTTGATGCGTACATGTCTTATACACATGTGTGTGTGTCCTAAATAGCGAAGTGTGTGTATGAATGGTAAATTAATCAGCTTCAAGTCACCCCCATTCTCTCTCTCTCGCTCTCTCTCTCACACCCACACACACCCACACTGCAGCTAATGACATTTCTCCTCATGCACCCCAAGGAAAAAGAGTAAAGGGGGAGAATGAGAAAGAGAGAGAGAGAGAGAAACATCTGGGCAACAAGCCGAAGGCATCAGCAGTGAAATCAGCCGAACGTACCGTAGCTCGGCGCCTTAGCCGCCCCTTTAATCTCTAACGCTCCACTACACAAATCCTCAGAGCCGATTTTACACCGAACCCAGACACCGAGCGTGTGCGTCTCATCCTTCCACACCAGAAAGCGTAAAAAGAAGCGTACAGTTTACATAAAAAGATCACAGACCCAGATCTCCAGATTTCAGACTGAATGCGTTATCTTTAATTAGCATTTGTTTCTGTTATCTTTCAGGAAATTCATCTTGTAAATGAGACACTTTCAGTATTTTATAAAGTGACCAAATCTAAATCAAACGAAATTCTGTAACGTACGGCAGCGGCACCCCGTCATATCCCAAGCTAGCATCAGAGGCGCTAACATTTCGATAGAAAATAACACACATATACACATTTTTTTTTAAATGTCACAGAACCAGATGGAAAACTGTGTGTGTGTGTGTGTGTGTGTTAACGGACTGAACTGAACTAACACACCAGTCCCACCCACTTATCTTTTATCGCCTTCTAAAATCACTGAAACTCACGAGCTCCTCCAGATAAAGTCAGGAAAAAAAAAAATCAAAACGTGACGAATAAAAGTTCCAAATCAAAAGAGAATTCGATTTGTTTCGCCATTTTATCATCTGAAGGTTGAATCCTGGTGACGATACAGCGATCTAGGAGTCAGTGAACAAAATTGGCGGAGCTCTCGGGTTGAGAAGGATGGCATACTCTTTCTAGTCTGACTGGTAACACTGGCCACTCACGGGCGTCTATAAGCTTGTATGCAGAAGGTGGCGGATAGCCACCGTGTAAGGCAGCAGGACGTGCAGTTTAAAAAGATTTCCCAGAACCATCGGGAATGGCAAAGGATTCTGGCTAAATCTGTCTCCGCTATGCTACGTACAAGCCAAATATTTATTCAAACACTCATTTACTGATCCGCTTAATCCTACTAGGGCTGAGGCTGACTCCACGCGAAGACGGCGTACACACTGAACAGCCCACAAATCCATTACAGGGTCTCCACACCAATACCAACCACTCACTCACTCACACACCTAGGAACAGTTGGGAACAGCCAGTTAGCCTAATGTGCATGTCTTTGGACTGTGGGAGGAAACCGGAGTACTCCGAGGAAACCCACACAAGCATCGGGGGGGGGGGGGGGGGGGGGGGGGGGGGGGGGGGGGGCACACGCAGACTCTTCAGGGATCTTCTTGGTGCGAGGCGGACGTTCTAACCGCGACGCCACCATGCCGCCGTAAGGAAAGAATTCATTTCATGTAAACATACGAGAACAGGAACACTCACCTAGTACACATTCAGAGGAAGAGAGCAGCACATGGAAGAGGGGGCGGGAGAGAGAGAGAGAGAGAGAGAGAGAGAGAGAGAGAGAGAGAGAGAGAGAGAAATATTTTCAAAACACTAAATATTTACAAAGGTTCACATATACACCGAGGCACAGCCAGTTCGTTGTCTTCGTCACTAAATATCTGAGTCACTCCGACGTAACGGTGCATTTCTTCCACTGGGCGTTGAATCATTGCTAAAGGTGAAGTTTTTCAAATTCACCGAACAAATACGCTAACAACTAACCAGCAATTAGCATTAGCCAAAACAGACACTGCTAGCTTCCTGGAACAAACAAGCGTTCAGTTTCTCATGAAATCGTTTCAACTGTTTTTAATTAGTCGTCAACTTTAGAGTTTGGGGGGGAATCAGCGGGGTGCCGGTTAGCATGTCTGCCTCACAGCAAAGAAGGCCCTGGGTTCAAGTCCCGGGCTTGGCGAGGGTGTTTCTGTGTGGAGTTTGCATGTTCTCCCAGTGCTTTTGTAGGTTTCCTCCTGGTATTCCGGTTTCCTCCCACAGTCCAAAAACATGCACATTAGGCTAACTGGCTCTTTCCAATCACCCCTTGGTGTGAGCCTTGCAATTGGTCTATCGAGCTGTTTAAGGTGTACCCTGCCTTGGCTCCGTGTCGGCTGAGATAGGCTCCAGACTCCCTGGAGTAAGTCTGTTGTGCTTTTACACCCGGGCCTAGTGGCTCATCGGGTCGGTGCTTATCCGGGCTTCCGTAGCGTGAAGCGACTAGTAGTTCAATTCCTCCTGGATGGAACGCTACTCCATCGTAGGTCACCTTCCCAGTAGGTACCCATTTATACTGCTGGGTGGACAGAGGCGCACTTGTGGTTAAGACCTTGCCCAGGGGTCTTAGCACGGACGTCGAACCCATGACTGATCATGAGCCCAGCACTCTGACCACTACACCGCCTGCCCCACAAAAAGAAAATAGAATTACAACCGTATGCTCAGAAAATCAAAACATTGAAGCAAATGATTTTAAAAAGTGGCAAATTTTAAAAGAAAGTAGTAAAAAAACAATAACAAAAATAACCATAGAAACATGTTAACTAAATCAGGGCAACATGGTGCAAAGCGGTTAACACGTCCGCCTCACAGCAAGAAGGTCCTGGGTTAGGGGTCTGCATGTTCTCCCCGTGCTTGCATGGGTTTCCTCGGGATTCTCAGGTTTCCTCCCACAGACTAAAGACGTGCACATTAGGCTAAACGGCTGTTCCAAATTTCCCCTGGGTGTGAGGGAGGGATGGTTGTGTGTGCCGCGCAAATACACGGTTTTAAGAAAGGCATGTCACTTATTATTATTCTCTTTTTAATCCGTTTCGAGTTGTTGAACAGATGTTGTGAAACGCCTGTGCGACGGGTTATGACTTGCACTACAGGAGCGATAAACGTCCTTCCCTCACTAGCTTGTCAAAACGTAAGCACTTGACACTGGAGACTCCTTCCTTCCTTGTTACACAAGTCGAGCTGTTTTTATCAGGAGTAGATTACGTAAGCATCCACGATACGAGGCCCAGTGCACGAGCCGTTACTATAGAAACGCTAACGTGACATACTGCACCTTTTTTTACCATCTTACTTTGTTACCTCATTCTTTCAGTTACACAACACTCCACTACCCACCCACGGCTATGCTGCATCTCTCAATGAAGCCCCACACACACACACACACACACACACACACACACACACACACACACACGATGCCAAAAACAGCAAAACATATTTTGGCTCTCCCCTCAGCTGGAAGTCGGAAAATTATGCTACGATGATGATCTTCACAGTCGTTTCAACATCTGGTGTTCGTAGCAACTTAACGGGAAGGTCACAGGTGTTCAGCGTGCATCGAGCCGTCCGTAACCAAGATCTCACCCTGATGACTTGGTCTCTTTTCTTTGTATTGTACATTACTACTCTCGCAACTCCCCCTCATCAAGTCTCAGAAGGCAAACTGGAGGACTACGCCAATGTAGCGCACTCGCTCCCCTCCCTTTCTCTCCTGCCCACTCACTCCACCTCCACACACTCGCTCGTGCACGGTTTGCAGGCTGATTTCCACATCTCGACCAAAGATCTTGCTCAAGTTCACAGCTCGAATCCAGGGGAAGAGTGGACGGGAGTGATATCGCTCTTCTTCCGTCTTTTTTTTTCCCCTTCTCTTTCCTGAGCTGAATCCCCGAACTAAGCGTAAAGCCCACCTTAATTAATTTACGACACGCTGTTTTTCGTCAGATAGTGACCGAGTGCTCCGTTCAAGGCTTCAATTCACTTCATTTCTACACTCTTTTACGTTTCTCGAGTTAGCAATAAAGCAAAAATAATCGAGTGGCGCTAGCCGAGTGGCACTGGGAATTGAGTCATTTCCAGTCCGCTGTACTGACATTAAACACTCTCTCGATTTCAAGAACTTGAAAAACAGCCTTGCACTATTTATATCCCCTTTTGGAGCACGGCCTCCATCTCCTTCCTTAGCAAACGAGCCGCGAGGAATTAACTGTGGACCAAGTCGCAGTGCTGCTGGATTCTCCATTCCGATTGGTCGAACAGTGTTGGCGTTTTATTAATAATTTCGTTTTCCATCCGAGATCACCTCTCAGGTTTATAGTGTTAAAGCAGTTTAATAGTTTCTATAGAAACAGCTTGAGTAAGATGTATAAAGGAATTGCCATGTAAGCAATCTCGCTGACTCATTTCGCCGAACCGCTTGATCCCACTACTAGGATCACGGGAAGCCTGGTTGAAGGCGGGGTACACCATGAACAGCTCGCCAGACCAATTGCAATGCCAACGCATGCACACTCACACCTAGCGCCATTGCCTGACGTGCATATTTCTGGACTGTGGGAGGAAACCGGAGTACCCAGAGGAAACCTACGCAAGCACAGGGAGAACGTCCAAACTTCACATCGGAACACCCAAGCCTTAAACCCAGGACCTTCTTGCTGTGAGGTGAACGTGCTAATCACGACGCCACTGTGCCGCCCACCATGTAAACAAATAAATAAGAAAACATACCACACTGCAGATCTGGGGAGGTGCCAACCCTTTGCAACACTCAAGAGGTAACGTGTAACGTTTTCAGCATGGACTAATTTTGCATTTCTTTGCAGTAGCACAACCTTCATTTGTTTTCCTTACTGCAGCCCTAAATGGAGTCTGTGAGTCCCTCCATCCGTCCGTCCATCCATCCATTTGTCTGTTTGTGAACAAAATTCCACCCAACACCCACGCATTGTTTTTTCTCCAAATTTGGTGAGGACACTACCCTACCTAAGTCCCAGTGATGATTTGATTTTGGAACGTCCAGGTCAAAGGTGAAGGTCAGAGCAATGTCAAAAATATTCGGAGATGGAGCGCTTATAACTTTAAAACAAGTGCTGACAGACACGCCGTTACTATGCAACAATAACAGGAAACCGTGCATGGACTTTCAAATGAGACAATTACCTCTGACCTTGAGTAACCTTGAAAAGTCAAATCTCATAAAAACCTTCAAACGAGAGAGGATTTTTTTGCTCATTTGGTCACGTCCACATACTATGCAAGTGTAATTAACAGCAGTACACGGTCTATTCACTACATTATCATGAAAACAATAAAAAGCATCTCTTATCACGCTGTTTCTGCAGGCTGGCGTAGTGGTTAGCAGGTCAGCCTCAAAGCAAAAAGGTCCTGAGTTTAAGGCCCTGGCTTGGGAGTTTCTGTCTGACGTTCTCCCAGTGCTTGTTTGGGTTTCCTTCAGGTACTCTAGTTTCCTCCAACAGTCCAAAGATGTGCACGTTAGCACAACAGGCTTTTTCAAACCTCCCCTAGGTGTAAGTGACAATGGATGTGTGTTGGCTCTGCTACGGTCTGGTAAGCTGTTTAGGGTGTACCCCACCTTTGCCCAGTATCGGATGAGATAGGCTCCAGCCTCCCCGCGACTCTAATTAGGGTAAGCAGTTGGGAACATGACTGAGTGAGTGATCTGTTTGAAAAGTAATAAACCCAATCGCCGCCCACATGAGCCGCCCATAAGAGCCTCTGGGATGAAATGGACTGTATTTTTTAACGCGAGGATTAAGATCTCTTCACTCTGACTCTTTCTCCGAGATTCCCACTCAGGTTGCAGAAAATCATGGGAATTTCTAGAAACCGGAGCCGGCCCCGCTGCTGAACGCGGCACTTTTCCCTGCCAGCTCCACACGCTGCCAGAGCGGCTTCCTCCGAAACCCGGCGGAGCGTCGGCCCACTCTTAACTTCCGCTCTCCTCACAAACAGTTAAAAAGGGGGAAAGAACGGACACAATCGGCTTCTCTGCCTCAGAGTGACGGGGCGTATCATCCTTCGACGTCCTGAGAACACACAGCGTTTGAAAACCGGGGCGTCAGCAGCTGATGCAGAGAAAGTCAGAATGATTGAAAACGCAATAACACTTTCATCAATTGTTCCGGGGTTTTTTTTTCTTTGAACAGGAACTGATGCAATAGGATACGAATAGGGGGAAATGTCCAGTAATAAAAACTTTATTGGACACCCACCAACCAGCTCAGCATTTCTCAAAACGTACAAAGCGGTCGCTTGTTCTCAGATTTGCAATCACAGCAATGTTTTGCACCAAAAACTCAAGAGGTTCCCGTATCAAGTCGATGGGTTTACAGTAATGTGCTCCTGCTAACACCGTGCACTTTCTGCAGTGATGACCGCCACAAAACGAGAATAAAAAGAACCGGGTCATCGTTAATATTGGTACGGGATGATTTCTCTCCTGGAAGGAGTCTCCAGTTTCAGCGCATCAGAACACACACAGATATAACAACTGGATTTCTGTTATCTTGCGACTTCCATATATCACCTCATCATCTCATGTTCTTATATATATTATCTCACGGTCTTACAGATATATTCTCAATGTATTATCTCATTATTACAACTTATTATCTTGTGGCTTCAATATATCAAAACATTACCTCAATATCATCTCACGATCTTGTGTATTAAACTATCTCATGGTCTTACAGGTGTATTATCTCAAAGTAGCATCTTCAGCACATTACTTGTGTACCATACAAAATATTACCTCAATATTATCTCATGGCCTTGAGATATTCATTTGTAATTAGTTTGTGTTAAGTATTATCTCGTTGCAACAACATTATCTCCTGGTCACAATATACCAATTGTTTTAAATGCATTACTTCAACATTAAAGTATTATCTCATGAACTTATGGATATGTTATCTCATGGTCCCAATATATTCATTTGCAACCTCAATGTATTATCTCATTTCTATAATACTTGCATGATATTTTTATGCACCATAAAATGTTATTTCAATATCATCTCATGGATCTGAGATAGTCATTAGTAGCCTGAATGCATTATCTCAGGGTCATTGTCTTAAATATATTACTTCAACATGAAGCTTACTGACTTATAGATGGGTTATCTCGTGGTGATGATTCACAACCTTGGTGTATTATCTCACCGCCATGATGTGTGCTAACGCCCTTAATATATTATCTTGTGGCTTCGATATATATTACTTTGTACCATCAAAATATTATCTTATGGCGCCGCGTGACATTAATTTGTAGTCTCAAAGTATTATTTCATTGCTGCAATAAATTATCTTGTGGCTTTTATACACCACTTTGCGGCATCTAAATATGCCCTGGGCTTATAAATATATTACCTTAAAGTTTCAAGATCTGAATTTTAAACCTAAAGGTATTATCTCGTCGCTGCAAAATGATATTATTATTATTCTATTATTATCTTGTTGATTTAATATTAAACAAACATACAGCATTGAGACAGAATCTCATGGTCCGACCATATTGCCTCGTAGCCTCGAAATATCATTCTGAGGTTTCAGTATGTTCTCACTGGCTCAGTATTTTACCTTAATGGTCTCTGTGGAGCATCTGATGGTCTTAGTATTATCTTGTGACATCTCACTATATGATCACTTGGCTGGGTATTATCTCATGGAGAGACCTTATAAGCACCATCACTTACGCAGCTCATTGTTGTCAAATCAAGTGCAGTTAAACAAACCACCAGTCCTCAAAACATGAACAACATGAAGACTGAACACACCACGAGGCGACGAACAGCCCGAAGGAACGACAGGCCCATCAGCCCGTACCTGGCCAAACCGCAAGCGTCAACCCATCAAACTGCTAAATGACACATCGGAAGAGAGACAGATGATGGCAGAGCTCGGTGTTGTCATTTAAAGCGCGCCCACATCATCTGCGGCATCCAGATGACCTTCCTTTTCCGACGTCGCCATAGTAACTGCTCTGTTAAACTCGAGAGGGGAAGAAAAGTGTGTGCAGTCATTAGAAACGGAAACGATATTCACAGTTTTTCCTTCCATTAAGCCCGCACGTAGTGGCGCTGGCGTCAGGACGCCGACAAGGGTCGTGTAAAATACATGTCCACGTGAGAGGTCGGAATCATTTTTGGCAGCGAGATATTTCTTATGTAACATGTCGGCTTGCATATTAAGCCACAAAAAAAGAAAAAGAAAGAAGAAAAAAAACAGCATGCGAGAGATGCGATGCAGCATCCAAACAACATGACCTTCTTTTTCTTAAGCCTTGTGTAATAGGCTTATGCAAACCCTCTCCCTGACGATTCTTTTCATGCACAAACCAAATCTCACCACAATTACAACTTTGCTATTAATAAAGGTTGTGAAACAGTTCCGCCTGTGATCCCAGTGGAAAATTACTGTCAAGTTTTTCTGAGTTTCTTCGTACTCATGCGTGCACGTTGGATGTTTTCAAAGCGGCGCTGATTTACATTTGGCGACACCCACAAAACGATATAAAAGGCAAAGCACACTGTGGGGGTTAAAAAAAAAAAAAAACCCAACGAGAACAAAAAGGTAAAAGGGTGACCCTAAAGCGACGTCTTCCAGGAATTAACGCTGCCTCTTTTTAAAGGGCGCCGTTACCTTCTCCTCATGCCTAGTCCGATTTGTCTAAATGTACGCATCCCTCTATCAGTATCAGAACTGGTGAGTCCCCAAAACAGAATTTCGAGGTAAATAACTGTTCCAGCATATCCTACACAGCAACAAACAAAACGTAAACTAAAATAAGCTCTCTGTGATTTTTTTCGAATTTTATTTGAGTTGGTCATTCTCCTGAACTTGCGTTGTGGGTAACATTTGTTTATATATGGCATGGGAACAGCGCGATCGGAGGGGGCCGCTATCTCGGGATCATCGATCATTATTCCGAGAGGATAATGGCTGACTCAGAATGACAGACACTCGGGCACTCGAGCAGGCAGTGTCATCACGGTCGGGCTTTAAAGTGGAAAAATAAACCGTAAAATCTCCTTTTCCTGTAAACACCTGTAGCAAGCGCTAGTGGTGGCTCAGGGGGTTAGCAAATCAAAGGTCGGGGGTTCAAGCCCCAGTACTGCCATGCTGTCATTGTTGGGCCCTTGAGCAGGGAAATAAACTATAAATGATCAGGATAAAATAAAGCGTGAAGCATGCGGCGCTCACCTGACCCGTCCCTGTAATGGTTAAAGTATTGAAATATAAACCATTAAAATCTGATTTCAGTTTATTTTTCTTTATGTTTATGAATTGTATATTCCCTAAAAGAGTTAAACAGACGCCGATACACCGTTCTGTGTCCGTCATGGCGCGAAAAAAATAAATAATAATAAATAAATAATCCATAAAATTCTTGTTTTATTGTAGTTTTTGCTTATGTTCCAATGTAGTGTATATACACTAAAACAATTATTCACCTCAGGCTCGGTGGATATTGCTGAACAGAACAGTCCCACTGACATTCCATCTGGGGGACAATTTCCCAACACCCACCTCACCATCGTTGTATAATTGTTAAACGTATTAATAAACATTTTATGTAAATGACTGCAACAAACAATTTATGGTGTAATTTGATTATAACCAGTTTTTTTTTTTTTTTTATAAAGATCATCATGAACAGATTGTGTGCTTGTGATGCAAATCTTGTTCTTTTATATTATCCCTAAAAAAAAAACAAAAAGCAAACCCAAAACAAACAAACACTGTTTATTTCAAATCCAGGATTTTCTTGAATTAAAGCGTATCATGCAAGATTCACCAAAAAAAAATAAAAATATATAAATAATTTTAAAAAAGGGATGAATGGAAGCCCCACGCTGCTCTGGTCCTGCTGTTCCGCTCGCACTCAGGCCTTTCAGTGCCAAAGTAAGACCACATGGTCCTCTGTGTGCGGAACAGACGAAGAGGAGGGGGGGGGGGGGGGGGGGAAAGGAAGGGGGGGTGGCTTTTTGCCATGGGGTCATGCTGCTCCGCTAAGCTTTTGGGAAACACAGGAAGCAGTGATGTAAACAGCGTGATCACATTTCAGCCACGGGGCAATGGCGGAGTGAAGAAAGCGGTCATTTTGACTATGATGCTATCGATGTGCTACCTGTGAATCTTTGGAATAAACAGATAAAAAAAATATATATAGTTCCCAGCTCGGGGGTTTCTGTGTGGAGTTTGCATGGGGCTGTGCCCCTAGAGGTGAGGGTGAGTGTGAATGACTGCTTGTTGTCCCTGCAATGGCCTGGTGAGCTGATCAGGGTGTACCCCGCCCTCACTCACAGTCGGCTGAGATGGGCGCCAGCCTCCCCGTGACCTTAATTAGGATTAATTGGCTTTGAAAATGAATATATATATCTGTGCAGCTATTAGCATGAACTTCTGGATGTTCCTTCCCATTCATTTTTGGTGCTGGATTAGCAAAAATACGTGCAAACAGATCTTTCTGATTAGCCGAGTACCTGCTCAACGCACCCGTTATGCTACAAGTGTTTCTTTCTCCAGCCGTCACCAAAAACAAATAAATTAATTGAATTAAATTAAAACACAGAGCTTGCAATGCTGCTAATCTGCTTAGCAAATAATTATCATAAAAATCAAGGGATGACATTACATCATAAATTTGGTGGACAGAAGGTGGCCAAGAGTAACCTGATGCATATTATGGAGCGCAAGTTTTGGCAGCTCTGGAGGAGTAAGAGGGAATAGAACAGAGGACAAAAGGAGAGGCGATAGAGATCAGAGTTTAAGGCTCGATTGAGATTCCTCCAAACCCACCATAACAGCGGTTACACAACAGCCATCTGATACGACTCGTGTGTCTCGTGTTACGTTATGCTTTAACCATGTGGGCTCCTGTGTGGTAACATGCGCTTCGAGGTCAGACACCTACAGCCATCACTACCAAAAAAACAGAAACAAAAAACCTTCGCACATCCAGATCCAACACAGCACCAGCCCACAGGGGCCACACCAACGGGGCCACCTTCAGGATTCTCCACTGCTTCCCCCACACGAAGGGAAAATATGTTTATATACTCACACAACGATCAGGATGGGCAGGTGGATGGGTGACAAAAAAAATCATTTTACAGATGATGTGTCTGCTATGTTTACTTATAAGCTGCTAGCAAAACAAGAATGTTGCACTATGGGAATTTTAAATTTAAAATTTATAATTTTAAAATGTTGGCACAAACTGTACTGAACTTGTAAACTTCCAGTCAATCCTGAACGCCTTCAATCACAGCAATTTATTTACATGATTAACTGTTTTATAATTTGAAGCCCTGGTACTAACAAGCTGCCCATGTTGGGCCCTTGACCCTCAACTGCTAAGGGTGCCTGCCAAATGCCCTGAAGGTAAAGAAATCTTCAAGTCTGTATTTTGTAAACAGCCACATAATAAGAAAACTTACAGCAAAATAAACCCCGACAGCGAGATCAGGACCCCAAGAAGAAGCAAAGTGGTTTAATTTAACCGATCAGTTTATTTCACAATAATGACTGCTATCACGTTCCGATTACTTTCCTTCCCACAGCCACGAGCCAGCATTTCCTAGCTACCAGAAGAAAAAGAAAAAGAGGATGAAAACGAACATAGATAAAGAAAGAAGAAAAAGAGGAAACTAATTTGAAAGAAAAAGAAAGGGAAGAAAAAAGAAAAATAAGTTGAAGAGAAACAAAGAAGAGGAAAATAGAAAAGGAAATAAAAGAAGAAAAAAGACAGCAAAAGAAGAGGAAAAAAAATAAGAAAGAGAAAAAAGAAAAAGAGGAAGAAAAGAAGAAGAAAAGGACTAGGAAAGAGAGGAAGAAAGAGAGGGAAAAAGAAATGGAATAAAAAGAAAAAACATAGCAAAAAAGAGAAAGAAAAAGAAATAAAAATACAAATAAGAAAAAAAAGAAAAAGAAGACAAAGAAGAAAAATTAAAATAAAGAGGAAGAAAAAGAAAGAGGAAGAAAAAGAAAAAAAGAAAAATAAGTTGAAAAGACAAAGAAGAAAAAGAAAAAGATGCAGAAAAAAGAAAAAGGCAGACAAAGAAGAAGAAAAATGAGTTGAAAAGAGAAAGACAAAGAAGAAGAATAGGAAGACAAAGAAAAAAAGGGGAAGAAAGAAATAAGAAAAAGAAGAAACGTGCAACCAAGAAAGTGGAAAACGTGATAATTTGCATCCTGCAAATTTGGAAAGTTTACAGACACCCACTGACACTGGAGACTCCTTCCACAGACACGAAATAAACGTCTTTCTACTTTAGGAGCCGAACATTAACTCTTCCACCACAATCTACACACAACACCTGCTGACGGAACCCTTTCTTACACAGCGATAAATAATAAGCTTCAGAGGGAAGATCAATAAAAATATTGACTGATATGAAGATTAAGAGTCTCAGCTTGAACAGATCCGGATCAGGTGAGAAACGGGAAGCGCGAAAACTAACGGGGTTTATTTCTTTATTCTTTTAGTACCCCATCCGTTTCTTAATGGTATATGAATCAGCGGCTCTTTCAGATGAATAGCACTCATCTTATTTTAGTCCACGCCGCATGGTGTATGAGACAATCTCTAATCCCTATTTATAAAACCCATTACGAGTTTAAAAAAAGAAAGGAAGAAGAAAATGAAAAAACATAAGCTTGCAGGAAAAAAAGCAGGATTTAGGACACGATGTCAAGTCACAGTTTCATCACACACCCAGATGGAAAGAGGCGTCTTCTTTTACAGTGGATGTGCACTTCAGGGAAGGACCCGGAGGAGGACAGAATCTGTATATCCTTGGACGTCCTTGCTTTAAAAAAAAAAAAAAAAAAGACGACATGCCCCTGTTCCATATTCCATCATCACACCGTGAAAAGTTCAATTCCATTTCTTTAAGTAGGGCATTGAAGCTCCATTTAGTTGGTGGAGCTCCATTCCTCCAAAACCAAGACCAAACCATGAACAGGGTCCAGGAAGCAAATGCCCAGTGCAGCGTAGCTCAGCACTCAAGGTCTTGAAAGGTCATGAGGTCAAAAATAAATAAATAAATCATGGGCCTGTGGGCAGGTTCTTTAAAGGGTCCCTGTAATATATTTGTGTTACTAGCTCTTTAAAACAATCACGTATGATATCAGCGGTTCCAACATCAGCCCTTGCCTTTTAAAAAGTATTCACAAGTGCTGAAACACCACCACTACTACCACCACTACCGACATGCTGCCTTCTTCATTGGCTGTTCCAGCCCTGGTAGTGACATGAATTCATTGCTTTGTCCTATAGGCTGGGCTTCGTGCACCAGTCTAAGTTAACACATTATCGGCCAGTGCAGCGCCGCGTCTCCAGGAAAATGGCGGAGTGCAAAGTATACGGCTGCACAAACAACAAGCGCAGAAATCGTGGAAAACATAACATAACACCGGCACCATGCCGCACCCAGAACACGTTTTCTGAGAAAACCACTTCAACCCGACCTGCCATCGGCGGGACCTCCAGGCAGAACTACTCGGCGCGAAGCCCGAGCTTTTACGACTAAAACCGGACGCAGTTCCTACGAATTCCTTCCTAAAAATCAAAGGGTGACGACGGGACCCTTAGGAACCAGTAACAGGTAACAGCCTTTAGTGTGCGCGGTGTTTCATCACCCAAAACGTCGCTCGGTTTACTAGTTTACTCGCGATGGACGACCCAGCCCAACGAGTTCACATCACTTGAAATGAAATGGTTGTTCCACATTGTTTTGGCCCCTGCTAGTAATCCATGGAACAATAGCACCCAGGTTTGTGCTTTTTATGGTCATTTATATTAAAATAATCTCCGTATCATTTAAATGTATCACATTACACACAAATTATGCTGTAAAGATGACCAATCCCAGCACTCTATAACCCTTAACTGCTCACTTATATCGATTTTAACATCGAGTTCACAAACAAGTGAGATCAATATATAAACCTTGGTGTATACAAGCCTCCATTTTGGTTTGGGTCAACAACCATCCATATGCCCACTTCATATACAGCACGTGAGCTAGAGAGAGAAAGAGAGAGAGACTGTGGGAACATGGGAACGTGAGAATGTGAATGTGTCCGTCAACGTGCCAGGGAGATCCAGGGTTCCAGGCATGTTTGGCTGAACGCTCTTCAAAGCCTCCTCTCATGTCACCGGCCATCTGTTGCTCAGCAGCCCTGCCGATCCTGACCAAGAGCTCCGGCACACTGCTCCAGATGCCTATCCGGCATTTCTTCCCTGAGCTCCAGAGACTTTGCGTCAGCTGGCGCTCCCCACCAAAATTTCCAACATGCCCTTCCAGATGCCTCCACCCCACTACTACAGCAGGTTGCTTGGAGGGGGGTTTGAGCACTGGAGCACTGATGAGAACCCATCATCAATACAAAGCGTCAGGAACTTAATGTCCTTCATGTCAGGGGTCGGAGCACCAGATTTATCCCCTGGTTGATTAATAAGATGACTGTACGCCAAATATGCTGAGATAAATATATATATACACACACACACACACACTGATCAGCAGCCTAAAGCCAATTACATTTAGCCACGCCCACAAAGTGCCATAAGAAGGGAATGCTCACAGTCTTGGAGTCTCATTTGCTTTAATTCAAGGATATGAAACAGGTGTTAGAACGTTGGCGTAGTCTGTACTGCCGACTATACGATTAGCAGCGAATGACGTTCGCATCAGGGAGGCTTGTTCCACAAAACATCCAGCATCATTAGCATTCAGCTTGATCAGTGAGGCCAAGGGACAGAATATTACTTATCGTTATTGAAAGGAAACGGATATGACTGCTGGATCCCACCACAAAAAAGGTCTCATTACTGTAATACTTGTCGAACCATTGATACTAATTGCAAGACAAATATCACCTTCGAAGCAGCGCCATGTCCTTCGGGGGCCTGTCATGAAACAAAAAGGACACGCGCTCTCGAAAGACGACGGAGAAAATGGCCTGTCATGCGAACTTGGAGAGCGAGAGTGAGAGAGAGAGAGAGAGAGAGAGAGAGAGAGAGAGAGAGAGAGCTTTTGTTTGGCTGTTACAATGGAGTACTTTCTCCCCTTCGTCCTGGGAATAACATCAGATTTTCATCGCCGTGGCACCAAGCGACGGCAAGAACCACCTCACGTGTGGCGCCACAATCTCCCCAACTCTCTCCCTTCCAGAAACTAGATCACGGTCATAGGTCAGCTCCCAAAGTTGTACTCATTAGCATAATTGTGAATGCGGTTTTGAAGCCGTGATTGGCAGGAAGACGAGGGAACCGAACACATCTCAACAAAAGGCCTTTATGGGGGAGGCACGTGCTGTCAAATATCCAAAAAGAGGGCTAATTCAGATGACAAGCGGACACCATGAGGCAATTACTTATGCTTTGGTTGGGTTTTCTTGCACACACAGAGCAGGCACGCGTATTTGAAATAATTATTCCATCGCATAACTAAGCGCGATTGTTTCCCGATCATCACTAAACATTAGTCACTGCTCCCGAGTCGTGATGCATTACCTCACCTACACAGGTAGCACAATCAGCCAAGAATAAAAGCCCCTTTTTTAGCCCAGTTATTCCAGGATTGATACGGTAGCTCTGAACTCCGAGTTTATACGGCGCGCAGACGTTTAAAGGTCGGCATTTATTTTATCATGGTGATTTATCTATTTTACTCTGACAGCCTCTGAAAACATGCCCGAGTGGGGAAAACCTAAACTAATCAATCACCGGGTTAGCGGTAAGCAGCACCGTCGCGCAGCAGGCAGCACGACTCCCAACGTTTCGGGTACTGCAGGTTTTCTTCACATACTCAGGCTTCCTTTACCTTCCAGAAACATGGCTGTATATGGTACCATCACCCAGTCAAAGACACAGGAACCAGAATGTCAAAGCTGCTGCTGTTGATTCCTCCTGACCAATCAGATTCCAGAATTCAAGAACAGCTCAGTGGATTAATAATAATAATAATAATAATAATAATAATAATAATAATGATGATGATGATGATGGGTGACACAGTGGCGTAGTGGTTAGCATGTCTATATCACAGCAAGATTCGAGCCTGGGTTCGAGCCCAAGCTCTGCGAGAGTTTCGGTATGGAGGCTGCATGTTCTCTCCAGTGCTTGCATGGGTTTCCTCCAGGTACTCTGGTTTCCTCCCACAGTCCACAGACATGCACACTGGGCAAACTGGCTGTTCTAAATTGCCCCAAGGTGTGAGTGTGGTGAGCTGTTCAAAAGCGTACCTTCGCCCAGAGTCGGCTGAGATAGACTCCAGCATCCCTACTACCCTAGTATGTGGGCTTAAGTAGTTCACCAAATTAATAAATAATAACAATAACAATAGGGCGGCACGGTGGCGTAGTGGTTAGCACGTCCACTTCACAGCAAGAAGGTCCCGGGTTCGATTCCCAGCTCGGGCGTTTCTGTGTGGAGTTTGCATGTTCTCCCTGTGCTTGCGTGGGTTTCCTCCTGGT
>JAOUQZ010000044.1:970382-981498 GCA_028564935.1 Neosilurus hyrtlii | reverse complement strand
ATGGCCTGGCGAGCTGTCCAGGGTGTACCCTGCCCTCGCCCAGAGTCGGCTGCGATGGGCGCCAGCCTCCCCGCGACCCTAATTAGGAATAAGCGGTTCAGAAGATGAATGAATGAATAATAACAATAGTAATAATAATAATAATAATATCGATAATAGTAACCCGCCGCCATTGGATAAGGCGACATGACCTTACATTATTGACATCATTGTGATGCCATTACGATAGATGTAAATCCCCCAACCTATCCACCAAAATACTTCCCAAAAGGACTTGGTGCTACGTTTCACACCCAGCATCATTAGAGGGTTCCTGAGGCGACATGAGGCACAGCTGGATTTTGATTGAACACAGCGGTAATTGCATTAATTGCTAAATTTGGTGTTTCTTCAACTAGATGTGGGGGGGGGGGGGGGGGGGGGGGGGTGCACTGAGAATCAACGTGTGCTTAAAACTCTTTCCTTCCAGGGATAATGTTGCACCAAACCCTCCCAGCCGAGTTGCATTTTTACACCTCGGACGAAACTGTCGGAACTGTTTCAGTGTGGAGCTTGCATGGGTTTCCTCCGAGTACTCCGGTTTCCTCCCACAGCCCAAAGACATGCACATTAATCGCCTGAGTGGAAATGGTTGTGTGTGGGTGTGTGTTGGCCCTACATTGGATTGGCAAGCTGTTCAGGGTGTACCCCACCTTTCCCGGTGTCGGGCTGATAGGCTCCAGCCGCCCCCGCGACTGTAGTTGTAGTTAATGAATAACTGAATGAGACGATGGGATGTTATCTTTTGGAGTTCCGGAATGTTAAATTGCAAAGCTTGTACACAAAATATGTCAAGATTGACAGGTCTGATGCAATTCCACCAGCGTCTGAGCGAAATGATAAACCGTGGGCTTGGGATGACATGCGCATTAGTAGATTAGTCCGCCAACGCTACAAAAAAAACAAAAAAAAACATAATGTCTAATATACTAAAACCCTGGCAATGGGTTCTTTATTTGGCGATAAACAGACTTTTTTTCTGTTTTTGTTTTTTTGGATTTCCAAAAACTCAGAGACAAAACAATTTCTTCAAGCTGATCCGATCTGCAGTTCCTATACATCCCATTCGGCTCGGGTTAATCCCTCGTTCCGTTTCCCAACACACACCACTCAACGTTTTCCCAGCAAAATGACTTTTATTTTGTCTTCGGGAACATTGTTTAGGCTTGTAGACCCGATCTGTTTGTCAGAATGAAGGGGGGTGGGGGGGAGGGGTATATTATGATATATGAGGCAGATGGCAGGTAACCTGCGAAATATAGCAGCATTTCGAAGCGTTCCGAAGATGTACGGTACAAACCAGATCCGAGCCGTTCTCTAATGTGTTCCTTTGCTTTCTTTCTTTTTTTTTATTCCATCTCGCTCTTTTTAAATTCCTGTCCTCATCTCTTCTCTTCTCATCTTCAGCAAAACTAAGAGCCTCTGGTTCCTAAGCAACAGGCAGGCACTGTGCTTTAATGCAGAACCGCGGCAAAAGTCTGCAGTCCAGGCGTACAGGTGGGTGGGTGTGTGTGTGTGCGCGCGCTCTCACACACACACACACAGAAGCACTGTCTCGCCCTGTAACAGCTCCACAAGGTTTGCTGCAGTGAAGAGTGCTGCATAGATTCTCTCCTCGGACAAAAATTTTTTTTTTTTTTTTTTTTTTTTTTTAACTCTGACGCATTAAATGCCAGTTCAGAGCCACGGGAAGATGCAGCAACACCACAGGATTACTTTTAGGTTTTTCTTTTTTAGATAAGAAATAAATCACCATGCCAAACGTGAGGTTTTCAGTGCCAGCAAAAAAAATTTAAATAAATAAATAAATGAATGAATGAATGAATGAATGAGGAACAAGGAAACCATAAGAGATTGCAAACATGCACCGCAAACAAATGATTTTAAAAAATGAAAAATTCTGTTTTTCACCTAATTTTGGTCCAAAAAAACAAACAAATTCTTTTTTTTGTAAGAAGAGCTAAATTATTATATTTAGATATATTCATACTTTTGAGCCAAGTTTATCAATGCGCCACATCCGAAACCTGATTCCTCCTTATTTTAAGAATCAAGCCATCTGTACTAGGTGGCATGGGTTGCATGGGTTTCCTCTGAGTACTCCGGTTTCCTCCTACAGTCCAAAGACATGCACAGTAGGCTAACTGGCTGTTCCGAATTGCCCCTCGGTGTGAGAGTGAGTGTGAAAGGTCGTGTGCGTTGTCCTGTGATGGCCTGGCGAGCTGTTCAGGGTGTACCCCGTCTTCGCCCAGTGTTGCCCTTTACCTTCTTCATTTATCGATAAAATTCTTTATTTACACATTTACTCAATTTATGTCGGGGCCAGTGGTGTAGTGGTTAGGGTGCCGGGGTCATGATTGAGAGGTTGTGGGTTCAAATCCACGTTTAGACCCCCACTGTACCAAGACCCCTGGGCAAGGTCTTAGCCACAAGTGTGTCTTTGTCCACCCAGCAGTATAAATGGGTACCAGTAAAAACTCTGGGAGGATAACCTGCGACGGGCCAGCGTCCCATCCAGGAGGAGCTGAACTCCTAGACGCTTGACGTTACAGAAACCGGGGACAGAATTTGATTTTCATTAATTCATTCATTCATTTTCTGAACCGCTTATTCCTAATTAGGGTCGCGGGGAGGCTGGCGCCCATCGCATCCGACTCTGGGCAAGGGCGGGGTACACCCTGAACAGCTCGCCAACAATCATACAACCATTCGTACTCACACCTAGGGGTGATTTGGAACAGCCAATTAGCCTACCATGCGTGACTACCCGGAGGAAACCCACACAAGCACAGGGAGAACATGTAAACTCCACACAGAAACGCTCAAGCTGGGAATCGAACCCAGGACCTTCTTGCTGTGAGGCGGAAGTGCTAACCACTACGCCACCGTGCCGCCCAGAATTTGATTTTACTTTAAAGAATTCTTCCAAGAAAAAATATGATGCTTCTGCACGACGTGGGCGGCCCTTTTTTCCCTTTTTGATGCAAGAGATTTCTACCAGTTTAAAGAAAACGTGGCTTCTTTCTAGTTAGCTTTTTCCGAAGTTCGTAAACAATTCTTTGCAGAATACGAGGTGGACATTGCTGAATAGTTCCTGAGATGGAACATCAAGGTGAATCATTACTTTATTGAGACATGAGACAAGAAAAATAAATCTAACTTTATTACTATTCTTGTTTTTTGATTGATTATTATTATTTCCTTACCTTGAAAAATGTAAACGACAGACTGTGTAGCTTTCTTCACGTTTCTGAGACGGAATTTTGTTACTTTTCCAGGATATCAGAATCAGTGACCATCGCAAAACTGTACGTTTTTGTCCACCATTTTGATTCAACTATTTCCCCCAAGTTTGCAAGGTGGATAACATCAATTATCCTGAGATAGCGAACCAATCCAATTGCACCGTTCCTGTGTAACATATACAACATTAATAGACGTTATTCTGCGTATGTGAACAACAAAACACTATATATTTCACATCAAAGCACTTTTTTCTTTGTTGCTGAGAGCTTTGCTACCCAATCGACTAAAATACATATATATAAATTCCAAGCTGTATTTTGGTTCTTTTAGAAATGAGCTCTTTGGTCACTGTGGTCATGATGACGCAACTGCGTCTCCGGCTTTTATTTCCATTCAGGACGACTCAGTGTCATTATGGAGTGAAGGGCTTGCTGACTCAATGGAGAGAAATTTCCAGCTAGAAATTCCTGGAATGACACATGCCTCATGGTGCGTCTAAAAACAGCACGTGGGGATGAACATTTGAGTCAAGAACTCAATTTTGGGTTGTGACGGGGCATGAGGACTCGGTATGGGGATGGATTTACAATTTAGTGACACAAAATAGCCGTTAGACATGAACGTAACCAGCCACAAGGTTACTGAAGGCAATACAGAGACATGAAAAGATTTCTCTCCTATTGGACAGATTGTTGGTTCAAAATCCAGATCTGGAGCTTAATGAGGACTATTAAGTGAAATCCTGAGGTCTGACAGTAACAGTGATAACATGGCAGGCTGTTATGTTGGACAGTAATCAACCACAGTGTGAGATAAAAGTGACATGAGTTACTGAAAGCACTCTGAAACGTGTCCTCAGCTTAGAAATATCAGAAAGAACCCGTCCCACGGTACTGATTTGACACAAAATTATTCAGATATTCAGAAATATGAACCCTGCCCTTTTGTCAGCACTGCCGAGTCCTGGATTCTGATTGGTCAGAAGGTGGTTCGAGTTCAAAAACAGCAATCTTAGCAGTAGTTCTGACGTTTTTATTTTCAAAAAGTGAATATAGCTTCATTGTATATATATATATATATATATATATATATATATATATATTAGGACAGGTCAGTATTTCTAAAGGGGTGATCACACTAGCCTTGTGACAGGAAAGCGACTGATGCAAAGTGATTTTATTGCGATTTTTTTTTCGAACTTTTTTGATTCGCGTCAAGGTGTTTTTGCAACTCCACATGCAAGCCTTAACTGATGTCAATGTTTTTTACAAATATTGAATTTTCCTGAATATGTAAAAATGTGCCAAAGTCGTGAGAAAGTCGCATTACAAATTGTGACTGATTTGAAAGTAATGTGCGATTGGTTTGCAGATGTTTGGCAAAAAATAAAAAATAAAAAATAAAGCAAATATCCAGTCGTTAATCAGTCACATTTTTCTTCATGTTTTATTTTCAAACCATTCGCTTTTCTTTCGCGCTATTAGCGTAAACAAAATGCGAAAAAAATGAATGATGACAAAATACACAGAATATGTTGAATACCAGCAAGTCTCGAACTTTCCTCGTGGAGGCCTGACTATTCTCCAACTTTCCGCATTGAAGTCTCCAACTTGTTGCTTTTCCTTACAGAAAAAAAGGGAAAATTTGCATCTTCTCGTGACACGTCCAGACTCCGCTTCAGAGCCTCGTTTTGCAACATTCGCATAAAATTTTAAACGTTTGAAATCTTTCTTGCAACAAGTTCACGAGCCAGGTGACCGAAACGCCATGCTGCGAATGTCATGCGACAAATTGGAGAACACTTTAAAAATAACAAACGACAGCCGCAAATTGCCATTCGCATCAGTCGCTTTCCTGTCGCAAGTCCAGTGTGATCACCCCCTAAGAGATTAAAGTCGATGCTAAAGTTTTTAGTCACAATTTTCGCCAGAACTTGCACCACAGACGTGCAATATAATTAAAATGGATTTAAAAACTGGTGATACAGCGACATTGTCTTTGAAAGGAATCTCCAGTGCCAGCGGACAGGACGACATCGTACACTCTGTGTTTTTAATAAACACAAGTCTAGCAAACTTATGATCCCGACATACCAGGACTACTAACTTTTCCTACTGGGCTACCAGAGCGTAACGCCGCCCTCCACGACCAGCAACCTGATATTATACTCCAGCCGAAATGAATATATTCCCTCCTTTATTCTCCTAATTGCTATATGAAGCAAACACAATCACAGAACAAACAGGTTTATATTTGTGATGTGTTAACAGGCAAAGTGACGTCACTGGGTTGTGTCAGAGCCACAGACAGAAATCCGAGAGGGGGGTTTTCTCCTGTAGGTTTGTACAGTACATCATGAGTTTGCATCCACACTCTTCCACCTTCCAGTTTGGTGCTGTTGGGATGTGTAATGGAGTAATTTTCACTTCAGTTATATATTGTTGCTAAGTAATACGTTTTATTGGCAATGAAACCATCTGTTGATGTCTGCATGTGAATATTTATAGAATTAGCTGGTTTTGATTGGGTCTTTTGATCATACATAACTTTCTATATGAAGAAATTGTCTTTTTTTATTTGGGATAATTAATTTATTTTTCGAACTACCAAAATATGAAGAATGCTTGCCCAAAGGGCTACCAGGAATTTGCGAGCCGTTTAAAGTAAAAAGAGAAGCTGGTGCAGGAACACTGCCATAGATGGTTAACATAAGTCGTAAGGTGGATAAGCCACAGGTGTCAATATCAAGGCCTGTGCGCCAAATTTTGCCCGCCAACTCATTTGATGTGTCGAACGAAAGTTTTTAAAGAATATGATTATCATACATCCATTGCATCGACCATTACCATAAAACCCAATTCATCATCCTTCCACTAGGTGGCAGCAAATAAACAGCGAGTCCATCATGACTTAGGAAAAACTGCAAGCTAGCTAATCGCTGTCAAGTGTGGTCCGAAAAAGAGAAGTGAAAAATAGAAAAGAGGGCAAACTAAATACCCCCCCCCCAATCTCCCATCGTTATTCGCCCTAGGTGACCTAGAAATGTTGTGACGTGGCTTTCGGTGAAAATGAGTTTGATACCCGTACAATGATTTTAAAACACTGATCTTTGGTATAATATTTTAAAGGTACAAAGCACTCCCTGTATTTGAAATACGTATATGATCTTATTGTTACCACTTGGGGTGGTAATTATAACGCCATCCAGCTTCACCCCACCTACCATTTGTTGATTTTTTGGCCTTATATTTCCAATTTTTTCCTAACATATGTGATACCATGGCTACCAATTCTGAGCCAGTTTCTGGATTGGTAACCTGGTTCCCAGAGGGTTAAACAGCAGCTGGGTTAAATACAATGGCAGTTGAACAGCAGTTCCAGGCGTGCGTGTTGTATCATGAATGAAGCACATGGCACAAAGGTCATGAATAGTGGAAACAATCCGAAGTCTTCGAAGATAATAAGCCTTCAACAAACATCAAGTATAGCTCCACTTCATAGTGGATTAATAACAAGTGTGAAAGGTTGAGCTGTATGAGACTCTGCATGAGGAAGGAATGAGGCATGTCCTGTTTACCTGGCGAGACGGAGAAACGTATTGTGTCACTTTAACATCAGGGACATCTCGATCGCATATACCACATAAATCTACCCATCCTCCCAGGAGAAGCATCACCGAGATTCTCCTCTGGCCGAAGATGCTTTACATGCCCTACCAGACCACTTGAAAATACGCAACATGTGCAATTTCGCCATATTCTTCCCAGATGTGAATGCTCCAATCGGATTGGTCAAAAGGTGGCGCTCCATCCCGACGGCTCATTCACAGCTACGTACAGACCCAATAAATCAAGTGATGCTGTTTACACATGCTAATGTCCATAGATTTTTCAAAATGGTGGTTCCTAATGTTTCACTGGCTCAGGTCTTCAACCAATCAACACCCACTTATATCTTTTACGTCTGGACCAATCTCTGGATACTTACTTCACTCTGGGTTCAGGAAGAGTACCTGTGCTAAAGCCGCCTGTTCTGAGAACTAGGTTTTATGTTTATATCGTTCTCCGACGGTTCTAAGAACTATTAAACGGTTCCTGTTGCCAGAAAGCACTAATTGTAAAAGGAGATTGGTGGGATATTGGAAAACAATCAGCCTCGCCCAAGTGCTGACAGTAACTCTGCGTAATCACTTTGTCCGATGCTTGGTTGTTTCCCCTTGACATCATGCGCGCTCCCGGACCGGGCTCCACTCCTTAAAGAACTGAACAAGATATAAACCCGCCTGCATTTCAAGTTTATTGAAGAAGCTGTCCATGTCATAAAAACCTCAGATCATCCATCTCTGATTGCCCTTGATTGACGAATGCAGGAAGAAGCGTCACCAGGGTATTCGCTTCACTCGGCCTTGCCAACATCAAACCAAATGGTCATAAATCTTCCTAATGCAGCCGAGAACACGAATCAATAAACATGCACAGGCTCTGGTAGGAGACTGCAGAGTACACCATGTATGAATAGATTCTCGAACACAAGTCAGTCCTCTAACGAGTCTAAGTTCTGTTCTGCACATCCTACATGGCACGGAACCAAACTCAGAAACGATGGTATAGATCTCACCCACCGCCGTCTTTTACACCACAGCAACATGGAGGGAAATGAATACCTAAAAAGGAAGTGGCATGGATTGTACATTGTTCTGTTAATCTAGCAACAATGCAAAAACATTCACTCGCCAAACCGCTTAATCCTACTAGCATCGCAAAGGAGGCTGGAGCCTATCTCAGCCGACTCGGGGCGAAGGTGGGGTACACCCTGAACAGCTCGCCAGTCTATTGCAGGGCCAACACACACACACAACTAATGTGAATGTCTAGTAGCCTAATGCGAATGTGTTTGGACAGTAGGAGGAAACCGGAATACCCAGAGGAAACCCACACAAGCAGGGGAGAACATGCAAACTCCACACAGAAATGCCCTCGCTGAGCCCAGGTCTCGAACCCATGACCTTCTAACCACTATGCTACCATGCTGCCCCTGCTAGAACATATAAACCAAAACCAGTTTTAACACGTTATAGTTTTACAAAAGTAGCAGTGAGAGGTTGTAACGAAAACCAAGAAATAAAATCATAGAACTAGAAAAATACGAGTAGCTAGTGTTGCTATTGTTAAGCAATAACAATGTGGGTGTGGCCTAAACAGCATTCCACAGCAATAATAACAAATAGTGGCCTTTTAAATTGTGGCCAATTTGGTTGGTTTTAATATACAGAGCAAGAAAGTTCTGGGTTCGAGTCCCAGGCTTGACGAGGGCATTTCTGTGAGGAGTTTCCATGTTCCCCAAGTGCTCGAGTGGGCCTCCTCCGGGTACTCCCAAAGTCCCAAGACATGCACATTTGCATGTATTTACAGCTTATTGGCTGTTTTAAATTGCCCCTAGGTATGAGTTTGTTGGACCTGTGATGGTTCAGGGTGTACCCCACCTTCTCCCAGTGCTGGCTGAGATAGGCTCCACCCGCCAGTCGACCCTAATAGAATTAAGCAGCTTTGCAAATGAGTGAGTGTGTTGCACGGTTCACGGTAGGTTTAGCGCTAACATCACTGCCAGATTAGGGCTACATACGTCACCAACAACTTCCTCCCAAGCTGTCATTCTCTTTGTCACATCTCTATACGTGTTTAACCGCAGGTCACACGGTATATGACAAACTTATGAAGTGAGGTTTGCGCAATGAACCGAATTAGGATTAAAGTGCAGGTAGGAAGTAAAACCGGAAGAGGGCGGAGATTGGTGGTTGTTTTTTGTACGGCCGTACATGTACCTTAGGGGAATTTGCATGGACGAGAAAACCAATCATTCAATCGCTGGACCAAAAAAAACAGAAAAGGATTGTTGTGTGGACGGAGGAGGGCGCTGGGACTGAATCGGTGTTGGGTATCAGATAAATCGGACCGGTGTATCGGAGAGAGAAGGGTGCGGGATCGCTTCCACCTGAATATTTGGTCTGATGCTGCTCAGGAACGCCTCGAAATTATTCAGGACTGATTTCCCATCATGCAGCTGAGAATACTCCCCTGTTTACCTTTCGCATTTCCTTGATTTCGGGGGCGATATAAATATTTTCATCCCCAGAGGAGATATCGCGATGCTGCAGCGCATCATGGATCGGTCAGTGCTGGAAATGATAGAAAGGGTCACGATCTGATGGATACTGTGGTGCACAGATCATGAGTGGTAAATAAACACACGCTAGAGAGAAAGAGAGAGAGAAAGATAGAGAAAGAGAGAACGAGAGAAAGAAAGAGAGAGAAAGAGAGAGAGAAATAGAGAAAGAGTGTGAGAGAGAGAGGGAATGAAAGAGAGACAGAGAGAGAGAGAGAAAGAAAGAGTGAAATAGAGAAAGAAAGAGAGAGAAAGAAAGAGAGAAATAGAGAAAGAAAGAGATAGAAAGAAAGAGAGAAAGAAAGAGTGTGAGAGAGAGAGGGGGAAAGAAAGAGAGACAGAGAGAGAGAGAAAGAGGGACAGAGAGAGAGAGACAGAGAGAGAGAAATAGAGAAAGAAAGAGAGAGGGAGAATGAAAGAGAAATAAAGAGACAGAGAGAGAAATAGAAACAGAGAGAGAGAGAGAAATAAACAGAGAGACAGAGAAAGAGAGAGAAATAGAGAAAGAAAGAGAGAGAGAGAGAGAGAGAGAGAGAGATAGAAATAGAGACAGAGAGAGAAAGAGAAAGAGAGAGAGAGAGAGAGATAAAGAGAGAGAGAAATAGAGAGATAGAGAGAGAGATAAACAGAGAGAGAGAGATAGAGAGAGAGATAAACAGAGAGAGAGAGATAGAGAGAGAGAGAGAGAGATAGAGAGAGAGAGAGAGAGAGAGAGAGAGAGAGAGGTAAGGTATGCGCGCTGCTTGTCGGTGGAGGTCACGGTGTGGTTGTGGCTCTCTCTTGGTGACACTCTTACCTTCGATGGAGATGACGTGCTCGCGGATCTGGTTCTGCAGCGCGAGGTCGTCGATGCGCTCGATCAGGTCGTAGATGGCGTAGATGTTCGGGTGCACGGACTCGAAGCGGTGGATCTCGGCTCGGATCGCCGCCGAGTTCGACATCACGAACTGCGAGCCCGAAGCGCCGGACTGAGCCGCGGGGCCCGATGCCGTGCCCGAGCCGAACTGCCCCGGTCCGGAGCTGCCTGATGATCCGGAACCGAACTGAGACGCCATGGGCTGCGGTACGGGGACCGGGACCGGAGCTGGAACCGCCCCCGGTGCAGGCATGGCCGGCTGCGACGGCGGCGAGATGCCGGAGCCCGGGACGCTGGACTGGTAATTCATGGCGAGGGGACTCGAGTGGAGTCGGATCGGCGGCGGTGAGAAAGAACGGGGGGAGGGGGGTCGGTGTGTGGGACGCGCGGCGCTACGGTGCGATGTTGTGATGCATTAACGCTCAGGTCTCCGCCTGCAACGATCCGCGCTTCATATTACCAAGCCGTGCGCGCGTGCATTGTTCCCCCGTCCTCGCTCGCTCTCCTTCTATACTGTCGGGACGCCTTACCGACCGGACACGCCTTTCTCACGCGCAGCGCACCGCACCGCACCGCACCGCGCTCCCCGTGTCTGTCCGCGCGCTCTTTTATTATCAAGCCGCTTCTCTCCTCAAGCCGCACCACGAGTCCGTCTCACCGGGGCGCGCGCGGGTCCACGGACTGCGGCGTTAGTGCGCTGAACAAGTCATAAACCCTGATAAAGCCTCTCTCTCTCTCTCTCTCTCTCTCTCTTTTCTTTTTCCCCCTTTCTTCGGGTCCGAGATGCTCCGCCCAGTGTGCCCACCTCCGCGC